>JAHZNC010004845.1:0-16206 GCA_027744095.1 Zhuqinia jingwanae | reverse complement strand
AATTATTTAGCTTTCAAAAATGACTTGACGTAATTACCATAATATACACCTTTTCATCTAGTGTGTAAACATATAACTAAATAGCACTTTAGTTTAGAACATGGTCAATGGTTGGTTTTCCCCAAAGGTTAATAGATACAGCTTTATTATTCTGTGTGTGTACTATATCGGTCCAGTGGGTTTTCCAAGAAGTGGGTTGACATTTTTTCAAACATCTCAAGAAGCTATGAGCATTAATCGATGATGTTTCAGCACGCAGAATAAATTTAAATATCATTTGGGCTATGTTTACTCAGCGACGAAAAGAAAAGTTATTGAACTTGTAGTACTTTGGCATCAATTGTACCCACATACTTAATTCCGCGTCTTAATTCAGATTCAATTTCAAATTTTCAAAGCTTTTATCTGGTCTTAATGTGCATATGTCCTACTATTTGTTGTCAAGAGGCTACTTTATGCTGCAACTTTGACAACAAAATCTTACATAAGGAAGCATATATGGTTGTTGTCACATTTAGTAATTTTTAGTATGGATGTAGCTTCATTTTAACCTTTTGGGTTTTTAAGAAGTTATGCCCCAGCATTCTTTATTTTATTACATTGGGAATCCCAATTTGGGATCAACGTAACATTACTTTACAGTGCGTGAACGAGGGTAAATTGATTGATTTTTTTATTACAGAATATACTGATATTTTATATTTTTGTGTAATGTTTATTTATGAATCCCCATGTTCCCATGGAAAAAAACTACATACTAAGTCTAATTACCAATTATTTCAGCGAATTTATATTCTATACAAAAAATGATTATGTACTGAGTTTTATTGTGCATGTCAGATAATACAATTGTATACCTACGCTACTTGCGTACCGGATAGTACAATTGTCGAAAATTTGTATTGCTGTACGCAAAACGCAACCAGTCAGCAATTCTTTTATAATTCTAATTGGCTAACCTATTAAGACGCGGCTACACGTGAAGACCAACTTTCACGTTCAAAATTCAGCTGTATGAAATTAAGCTAACCGATCTCATCTCAAAATTGAGTTTAAAACTATTGATCACAATACTCAACAAATGCATTTCCGTGCACTAATAGTATGTTGATTGTGGATTAAAAAAATAAAATGGATATCTGAGTATGAAGTTTAATGGAAGAATATCAAATTTATGGAAATGGAATGTTGCACAATATCATTGTATAAAAAAATCTTAGAACGCATAAATTTATTTTTTCGATTTGAAATAATTAAAGTGAACTCGTTATTAAGTGTTTTCCATAAAAGAATTGACTTATCCAGTGGGCACGCAATTGTTACCATCTGTATCACACTTGACACCCACATTTGGTATGCTGGTTATGCAAGCACCGAGAACAAGTTTTCCTTCACATGGATTGCACTTGCACCGAGACCTGTACCTCCAGCGATACCAGCGTTTTTCGCATTTCCCATTCGAGTTACCCCGGTCAGTACAGTGTTTTTTGCATTCGGCTTCATTACCAGGACATCCCTTGTCCGCTAAAATAGTTTCAAAAATAAAAACCTTTTTAAAACACCTGCTGCACAATAAGTAATTTAAAAAAAATAAATAATAAAAGTCGTTTAGTTTTGGAGAGCTTACCCAACGACTCAGCTATTAGCACAACAAGTAACAAGACACAAAATGCGGTTGCTACTTGCATCTTCATTTTTTCACAATTTTTCAATACGTTTGAAAATTTGGTTCAGACTTGTTTGGGTATTGAAAGTGAATTGGATGCTTTTATCAGGAATATATGTTCCTTTTATATTGGTATCTGGTGGGTGTCGGTGTAACGAATCACACTACAGGTTATTAAAACTAATAAAATTACAAATCAGGTTCATTTCCACATACCCGCACATCAATACTAATTCATTCCATTGTAAAGGTAATCAGTATTTTGTTGTCACACTGACTCAGAATTCATACCCAATGTAATCTCATAGAATGTTTTCAATTTAAGCTACCTGGAAATGAATGAGTTTCCACGAAGTATCTCTGATTTTTTTATGCAACGTAGCGAGCTTACTTAATATGTAACTATTACTTTAATACATGGGGAATACAAATTTAAATATTTGACCTAGCTTCAATGGTAGCCATAGGTAATATTTATTGGAACTAATTTGATATTAATAATAATAAAATTATAATCATGTCATTCACGCAAGTAATTCCCATTAAAATAAATAGACATGACACATTTCGAAGGTGAGGTGTGGCATGACCTAATCGAATGATTTTTGGGTTATATTTCTGAGCACTCACTAATTCATTGTCAACAATTTTATTCGGTTCTCAAATAATCATAAAGCAACGGTATGTTACTTGTGTAAATGTCAATTGGACAACTGACTTCATATTCATGACACGGTAGTTCGTTCACTACGTAAGTACGAAGCCGTCATCGTCATCATAACACACACATTACGCTGAATAGCTTTGTTTACATTTCCATTTTAGTATTGAATGTTTACATTAATAATGATAATGAAGCTCATTTTTTTTATCCAAATTTTTGTGAAAATAAGCTGTAAGGCCTGTAAATACGTAGCTGGGAGTTTGTTGATAGATTTAGAATGATGTCACATACTATATGCTATGCTATATATAGTGAAGAATGTGTGTATATGTGCAAAGTTGACGTGGTGGCTGAAAAGACACGTTTCCTTTGTTGCTAAGAGCTTTGTAATGATGTGTCACTTGCTATAGATTAATGGTAAAATGGGTAAAAACCAAATGCTCCCTGTATCCCTCCTGTAGAGTGGCACAAAAGTAACTTCAGGTTCTTACTCATCTAGCCGAATCGAATGATTTGCTGTATGTTAAACAATCAAGATTTCCTCCATAACTCCCTTTAATTTGGAGGAGACAGGTTAAAAATCAACAGGCTTCTATGCTAACTCCTCTAATGGTTATATTACAAATTTGAAGTAATTTGGATAAGCCGTTTTGAGGTTATCGTGCGGACACGCAGACAGGAAACCTTACCAAAGTCAATACTAGCTGTTACACAGCTACGTTGTTAGCAAAACTAGGTGGAGTGCGGAAGTTGGTAATGGGTTGCTATATAAGTGATGTTTTGATGATGCAATTCAAACGAAGAAAGCAATAACAAAACACGAATAAACAAATCAACACAATTTATTCACAATAAAAACTATTTATGGCATTTTTATGTCAGCGATTGTACTGCTTTGATTACATAACAACGTTTTTATGGTTTAGCTTAACCTTTGATCACAAATCTGCAGTCATTTATTGCTACTTGCTAATTGTTATAGATAATAGAGCATATTTTTTGCCAGATGGACGTTCGGATTTACCTGTCATTCCTTATATAATATACAATATGCACATCACATATTATGTAACGTTGGTGTATATTGTATTTATTACAAATGAGGTGATCACTTTTAATTGTTTAGGACGTACGTGGACATATTTTTCAATAAAAAACATCAAAGCCAACTAGACAGTGGTTTTCATGGTATGTTGATGGTAGTTTGTTGTCAAGTACAAATAAAATGGAATAGGAATTCGGTACGTGTATATGGTGCTTCGGGTTGTTGTTGTTGCAATTTAGTATGAACGGTGTTTGCACCCGGAAAACGGAAGTAGGCTTAACAACAGCCAAGTCGAATGCGTCAAGAATTTTCAGTGAAACATACATACATAGGTACACACATAAACATACCTATATGGAATACGGAAGTTTTTACATGCTTTCGCATGAACTAAAACGAGTAAAAGATACGTGACAAATAAGTGGGATGAATAAATATTATGTAACTCGTATTTCCATGAAAAATTTACCTAACTGATATTTAAATTTATTCCGTACGTCATGTACCCATATAAACAAAATTCCATGAATTTAATTTCCCTCGGTGCATTAAAAAATAACAAACTTTTATTAAATCAAATTACTCATTTAATAAAAAATGAGCCATGGCAATGTACCTGGATTGCCAAACCAATAAAATTCGATCGGTTAATTTTGAATAAAAATTTGTATATAAAAATTGAGTATATTCCTCGCCAGAATTTATTCAATTCATCATCAAGCCCCAACCCGACATGAATCTAAGGTGGACTCATAATCATACGTTTGGTAAAAATCTGTCAAAAATGAACAAGTCCAACTTTGTTTTTGGTCTTGTTAATGAGTAGTAAATGTCTTAAATATCTAGGATACACTGTCTAAAATTAGTTAAAAAAAAGGATAATGTCAACATACTTTTCAATGAATTGAGCTTGATGACAAGTATGTCATTTCCATTTCCGGGTTGAAATAAACGAAAGTGCACGGAATATTATAAACTATGAAAACATTTAGGGATGATTTGATGTGATAACATTATTTGTATAATATGAGTATTTAAAATTTACTTTATATCATCACTTAACTGGTGACAACATTCCATGTATTTAGCTGTGCATGGAAAATAGCAAACACATCACTGGGAATAATAACATGTTTACTTACAGTCTTTATTTTACAAAACGTAGTGTAAATTTGTTTGGTTATGTTATGATGAATGTAAGATCAATAAAGAAATCACCATACTCTTTACATGATCGCAAAACTGACCGAGTCAATGCATGATTTGACATAAAACAAAAATAAACTTTGATTGCAAATATTTCTTATGTTTAATGCGTTTTATTGGGTTCATGATAAAAGGTATTACGAGGTAACAAAAGCTTTACATTTAAAAGGAAATTACCCTACTATAAAAAAAATCATCTCACTTTCAACTCTCGCATGACCACACATACACCAAAGTCACAATTTTTTAAACCTCAAAATGAAGATCCAACTTGCAGCCGGATTTTGTGTCTTGTTACTTGTTGTGCTAATAGCTGAGTCGTTGGGTACGCTCTACAAAACAAAACTACTTTGATTATTATTATTATTACATTGCAGGTATTTCAATTGAAAATTTGTAATTTTGTAAACTGTTTTAGCGAATAAGGGATGTCCTGGTAATGAAGCCGAATGCAGGAAACACTGTATTGACCGGGGTAACTCGAATGGGAAATGCGAAAAACGCTGGTACCAATGGAAATACCGGTCTCGATGCAAGTGCAATCCATGTAAAGGAAAACTTGTTCTCGGTGCTTGCGTAACCAATATTAAGATTCCCGTTCCATATCCAGTCCCAATTCCGATTCCAATTCCAATATAGATTTTAAATCTCGATCCAACCCAAACCAAATGCTATCCTACTAGATATAAGTTGTAAGTAGTTTTTTGCGGAAATTCTTAACGAATGTTCTGCTTCTTTTTTTAATTTTTAATTTAATCGCCACCTAACTGTAGTATGTTTAGTTTTGTTATAATAAAATGTTAAGAAAAATACAAGGATATTATTAGCCAGATTTCGTATGTTTGTATAAACATTTTGTGTCCCGTATTTCTTATGATCTTTTCGAAACACGATTTTAGCTTTACTATTTGTGCAACTAAATATTAAATCATACAACTTACAAGATGTAAAATTACAAAAAGATTATTGCTCTTAATTATGCCACTATATAGTATCACTCGTACGTAAAGAAAAACTACTTATATTTTAGTGTGTCACCATTTTTTCATCAAGAAAAGCATAGAAAAAATTGCATTTTTGCGATTTGCACGGAGTATTTCATATATTCATATAACTTGTTTTCACGAGTAAAGAGTAAATAAGTTAGCATATTAAAGCACATAATCACAACAACAACATTCCAGCAAATCCTTATTAGTTTCTAACTCAAAATTATGATTAAATTCTGGTTTCTTGTAAACTAAGATTTTTAATAGGGCAATGTAATATTTTTTACTCTTCATTCGCTGGTGTCAAATAGCCAACTTTGACGAGATCATAATTTCACGGTTCTCATGTTCATTCATTTTACGTAATGTACAACATCGAAAGAAAACGATTTACGTTATACCAGATTGTTTGCTTGAAAAATTAAATTTACTTTTATTGATTTGCCAATAAAATTGATTTACTATTAACCAAATTCTGCAATTTGAGCGTGGAACGATGCATAGAAAACAAATATTCTTTGGAATCTTACTGAAAGCATTTATATTAATTTGAATTGACAGGATGGAAATTTGTTTGAAAATTAATTTTTGAGATTAGATATTGCTTAATGAATGCTTGCTTAATAGTTTATGAATAACAGTATTAAATGAGGTGGATGATATACCACAAAGAAATTTTACATTTTAATTTTAACACATATTTATCTTTTAATTACAGCAACAATCAAGTCTGAAATCAATAAATAAACCCTGTAAAATAGTGGACTGTTAGATACCACAAACTTGATAATTTCTAACAAAAAAAAATTCACACGATAAATGGCCAAAATTCACTGCATACTGATGTCATTTAAAACATGATGAATTCCAAAATTTTATCTGTGAGTTGGTTAGGTAAGTTAATTTTGGTCAATATTCTGCTGCTGACTCTTCTCCTTCTCGTTTCCTGTTTTCTTCACTCTCTTTCTATGCACCACGTACATATGTTGCCACAGATATTTACGGAAATAAAATGACTTCCCACATGTGTCACATTTAAACTTGGGCTCAGCCTGATTGTGTTGCGCCATATGATACTTCATCATGGATTTTCGATAAGTTCTACAACATCCTTCCACTGGACACTTTAAAAAATTCTTTTTGCTGCCGACAACATTTTCTCCTATTTGATGACTGCGAAACAAGTGAATTTTTAGTTTGTAATTGTTGGTGAGTCCCTTTCCACAGTGTTCACAATATATTCTCCACTTGTTTTCGTGCACTTGACGCACATGACGCTTTAAATTAATTCTATTAGCAAAATGCATGCCACAAACATCACAAATTACGGTAGCCTCACTCTCACTCATTCGAAGTAGCTTACAACTCAAACTTCCGTCTATGTGGCCTTTTAAGTTACTCCTTTTTCTAAAGGCTAGTCCACAAGTTTCGCACATGTGCGGTCGTTCTACATTTTCATTAATCTTGGAATTGGGGTCCTTATGTGCGACTAAAACGTGCATAGACACGGATTCCTTCTTGTGGAATGTCCGACCACACTCAATCAGAGGACAAGTCCAACTTTCCCCTGAGCACTTCTTCTTATGCTTCTCCAAAAGCTGTTTACAACGCATCCCAGATCCGCAATGATCACATTGAAAGTCAAATCGTTGCTCGTGAACAAATCTCACATGCTTTCCAAGAGTTGTCTGGTTTTTAAACACTTGGGAGCAAATTGCACAAGTTACTTTATCATCAGTACCGTTATTTTTTAGTGCACCATGGACTTTTACCATGTGTACCTTTATCATATGACTTTTTAAACTTGCTTGATAAAAGTAGACTTTATGACAGATGGAACAGTGCAATTCTTTTCTGTCATTATTACTGTCCTCATCCTCACTAGCATCGTTTACATCATCTTCCTCCAAAAACAACGAATCAACTGTTGGAGTGTCTTCACTTTCGCCGCCTTTAAATGCTCCTCCAACTGCTGGTAGTGCTTGTGCTGAGCCTGGGGGTGACCGTTCTTCATTACTGCAATCATTGTCACCCAAGTTGAAAAGCGTTTGTTTTAACTCTCCATTGGTCCAAAGGCCAGTCGTTTCTTCGCCAACGTTGTCTTTGATTCTAACTTTTTCCTTTACAAGATTTTCTGTGGGAGTAGTCTTCAGCTGATTCCCTAGTTTTGAGACTTCCTCGTGCGCTTTCAAATCGCCCAAAATGAATGGATCTGTGGAATTTTCATCATATTCATCTACAAAAACAAATAACATATAATAATAAAATTATTACTACGTCAGAGTTTTTATTGTAAATAAAAAACAAATTTATATTTAGTAATGCGTACATGCACAAACATGTGTTCTAGTTTCTTCGGAAATATCCAATTGTCCACAAAAAGACTCGACAGTTTGAGAATTGGTCTTGCTTTCTTTTGTAATCTTGATAACTGCTCGCTTTGCTGCATTGAACTTTCTTGACACGTTCAGAAGCTCCTGGTAAATTTGCTTGCACTGACTAACCAAGTCGCCACACTGTTGACAGCAACTAACCCAATCTTCTATATTTGGGCAACTGTGCAAAAACAACACGAGTTTATTTGACGGCAGTTCCAAAACATTTTTAAGAAGAAAGATAACATGAAGATTTCTAAGGAGCACGGGGTCAGTCCTAGTTACTCTCCTCATCCTCTTCCTTTTTTTATGTGAGGCATTCAAAAGATAATTAAATTGTGTGTATTTGTCACAAATTAAGCATTTGGTGCAGCCACTGTTACCATCATGCTTAGTAGTTTGTGACATTTTTAACATTTATTTTTTGTAGTCGTGGGTATGGGTGGAACCTTGGAATAGTTTCTTTTTAATTAGAAAAGATTAATTCACAAATTTCACATGGTAGGATAACAACAAAAATCAACACTACTCTAATTTTGTTGCTCACAATTTACAACAGCTGACAATGCACGAACAGCTGTGCAATATTGTGCAATCCATGAACAACAAGCCAGCTAAAAACGTTACTTGTTCTTTGTTCATGCTGATGATGCTTGCTTGCACGAATAAAATGCTTATGAAGATGCATGTTGGTTTATGAAAATGTATTCTTCGTGCAAATTAATTATAAACACATAATTCTAATTTTGTAACGGAAAAATAATTAATTAAAATATTTATTTAGCAACACTTAAAATGTATACATGCGACATTTCATTATACTAATACTTACGTTTTAAATGTACAAAGTGAGAGTCGGAAAACAAATGATAATGCCAATTTGTGGCCATGGCCAAACATGGCCGGCAAAAAAATGGCAAGCATTTAAGGTGGCAGGCATTTTCAATGACAAAATGGGCACACCATTGAAAAAGCCTACTTTAAAATGGATACGCCATTTAAAATATCTAGGCCATCGATTATTTATTAATCTATGGCTTTTAAATATTTAGATTTGCCATCTTAAATGGTACCATCTAAGACGCTGGCCATTTTTCGCGTGCCATATTTCCGCCGCCCAGGAATTGGCATCACCATTTATTTTCCGTAATCCGTAGAAAGTACACAGTATCTATCATCTAACGTATAAGTCTTAAGTTTAGACGTTGTGCAATATTTATTTTCACTATATTTGAGTTACTATTATTTACTATGACTGTTCAATTAATCAATAAGGTCTAAAAACCGATGCATGCATGTGCGGTACTTTCCGCAAAAAAAATCTCAAAAATGCATCTTTGCATAAACGCGAAACTACACAGGCAACATTGTGTAATTTTTTCCTTCCGAGTGTGCAAATCTTTCTACAAAATACTGAAACCTTATGCACTGACACTTCTATCAAAAACAATATTGCAGCTAGTATATTTAAAAAAGCACAAAAATACAAAATAGCAAGAATTCTGCTAATGTTAATGACATCCGCTGTGTTCTCTTCTCTTTTCACAAAGTAAACGTCTCTTTCTATATTTGTCGACGCAAATTGGCTCCATTCATTCCACTTATCCATAAAGCCACCTTCCCGTATCTTTTGTACAGTTTGCATAATCCAGTATCTGTTGACAGTGTAGACCACCAGAAACCAAGGTCTCTTATCAAATTCCTCTGTAACATAAAAGCATTCAACTCTTTCTCCATAAAGCCTTTTATTCTCTGCTCGTTCCCTTAGTAGATACCAGTAATTCCATCGCGCTTGAACACTCCAGCCAACCTTTTTCTCTATAAATTCGTAGTTGTTTACAATGAGCGTAAGCTGCTCAATAATACATTGCTCACTATTTGATAAATCGATACAGTTTCTTGTAAACCCATTATTCAGAAACTCTATTGTTGTTCCAAAGGCCTTTAATTTGTCCCGAACCGTAACCAAGCTTGTTATTTCCATTTCATAGTGTGTCCAAAATAGTAGGCAACCCATCACAATGACAATGCATGCTTTTCTATTTCTTTGAATCGGAACGCTCGCCCTAGTGCTTAAATAAAAGGATGTAAACACATTTTTGATAAAATGCACTAAAGTAATGCACTTTGTTCTGATTGTCAACAAAGCGGAAGTAATGATCCAATTTAATATGAAAACCGCCCACGTCGTGATAGACAATGGCTTTAACCAAACCATATATTCTGGTCTCAAGCGTTCAATTGCGGAAATATTTTTGGCAGGACCATAATCCTGGCAGTAATGATAAGAAAAGCCCGAGAAATATTGAAGATGAACACCATCATACCAATCACGATGAAATTTGGTTCTAACAAAATCCTGTTGAAGGAAACCTTCGTACTGCATGGATGAGTTCCATTTCCGGTAAGAGATGTTGTGTACCATTGAAACTTGAACAGCCTCCATTTGCTTTGCCCAACAATAATATGCTTGCGGCAGTTGATGGTAATGTCTTAAGCGAAATATCTTGTCACATTTAAAATCTTTTTGTTTGCTTTCCTCAAATATGGTGTTCTGTCGGTATGAAATACCTCCAGCAACTTCCTTTCCATGTCCAGAAAAAAAATGTCGTCTGTGAAGATTAAGAATAGCATTGGTATGTCCAAGTAATTTAAGGGTAGATATGTCCATATTCTTGCTGACACAGTACCCATTGCAGATAACATGAATCGCGGGATTGGAGATGTGGCCATGAAAACTAATTTTCAGTGCGGGGGTGTTTACAAAAAATGCATTCGTGTCTACACAATATTTGCCAAGTGTACGGGATAAAATAAGATCAATCACGCTAATTGTGCAAAACGTATCCTCATTATTAGACTCTTTAAACGTAAGCAACACAACTAGAGTGTTTGATAACATCAGAAATCTTCGTGTAGCTTTTAAACCATTTACAACTGAATCCTTGTTTTTATTAGTGATATGTTGAGAGGACAGAAAAATAATTGCAGAATGTTGATGATACCTCCTAGCTCTTAAGTTGAGTTCGACACGATACGCTTGTGAAAATGTGAGCTGGTGTAAAGATAATTCGTGATTTTCAAAGGGTCGCGTATTTCCGTAAAATATGACCAGGTATTGGTTTATATTTTTGACCAACATCGAAAGAGGCACTGTTTCTTTGAAATTTGTCGATTTCAAAGGAAGCAAACACGCTTGCATAATTGATGTAAAAATGAAGTAAAGTTGCATTAAAAGATGAGAAGTAGATTTAAGATACATTTTTCGGAAAATATTTAAAGTATTTGTTGTGTAATAAATTTAGTGCAGATTTGAAGTTAGCAGTAGATCTAATTTTCCGTACGTGTAGAAACCAATAATGTTGCTGACAGCAATTTGCTGTGTATTTTACCAGCAGACAAGGCAACGGAGGTATATTTGTTGTTGTGATAGGCTTTGTGGTTTTACCTATTGTTACAAACTTCAAAACAAGCAACTTGAACATTTGTTGTTGCACTTTCTGAGCTTCCGGGGCTTATTATTATCGAATATAGGTATGTACTTAAATAATATGGACGTATTTATGGTTAAATGTGGACGAATCTTGTGTCTGCATTTTATTTTGACGTAAGCTATATTATTATATTGATGAGGGGGAAAATGCATTCCACTTGAATTAACAAAAGGTGAAAGGAAACTAATTACGCGTGGTGTCCTCTAAAGTAATAAAATACTCAAAAATAAATAACAAGAGTGTTGATCAAACTGCTGCGGCTTGAATAACACTAATTACAATTTTTTTTGTATATTTTAGTTTTGGCATCCTACACCATATAATTGCATGTATAATTAATTTTAGCAAGATGTTTACTCAAGTTAAATTTGATATAGAAAAATTGAAAAAACTATGAACAATGTGTGACGGGACAATAATAATAATAATGCATGTGTCCCTTGTCGCATAATTGGGGGAAACGGACGGAATCTTGATCTTGAGTCCACCTTGAGAAAATTTCTCCTGAGAACAATCGCTCCTCGTGCACAATTCCTCTTATATTTTTTGTTTTTAAACTTCATGAAGAGGTAAGATAAATGATGTTATAAAATTAAATGATGAGTGGTCCTTCATTTTACATGGTTGCCGAGGTTTTGGAAGAAATTTGGTCATTATAGGGACAATTTTAATGTTTTTTTGATGGGAAAAATATAAGAGACATAATCGTGAATTTTAGAACAGTTAACGATCTTTTATCCAATTTGCTCATGTTGTTGTTGCATTAAAGACATTTTACTTGAAGAAACAAGGTTAGCCTTTTAAGTAGCCTTTGCGCATATTATAGTTGATAAACGATCCTTCATAAAAATACTGATGACTAATTTAGAGTGCAGTCAAGGTTTGTAGTTATTTGTACAAGGTAAACTGTGATAGTGTATTAATGGTACTTAAATCCTTTAAAAATAATTTGATTTTGATTTTTAAAGGACATATTTGGAATTTCCAATTATACGTGCATTCGCTACTATATTCATTGCGTACCACCACAATACAGTGCAAGTTTCGCTTTTATCTCAGTCGTGGTGTGTGTTTTCAGCGATTGCATCTTGTATTCCATGTAAGTAGCTCCCTGAAAGTTTTTAATTTATTTTTTAAATTATTTCTACATGCATTTAAAAATCAATTACAACTTCTTTAAAAATTTGTTTGGTGAAAGTGGCATGACAGAAGAAAAATTTACGTAATCATACAATCTCGAGTTACTACTCCTTTAGTGACGTTTTATGACGTTGACTGCTTCAGATTTAATACCATTTTACGCCGGCAATTCCAACGATTGATTGTAAAAAATAAATTAAAAAATATTATTATTTGTGATATTTGTATGCGTGGGAAACAATATCAGTTTCACTAGCTACTAAAAAAGCTACTGCATTTTGCAATGATTAGTACCCGACTATATACGGCGATGAGCCTTTTCATCCCGTTGGTGTACAACTTCGGCTTCATTAATTTCACTTGGAATCCACATCATCGAAATATGATAATTCCTGCAAAGACCAAAAAGTTGTTTAAAGTCAACATGGTTCTGTGTTTTATTTGGGTTTTATTTGTGGGTATCCAAATGTATCGCCATTGGAAACTGAAAGATTATAATAGTGTAAATCTCCTATTTCCATTCCTGATTGGAGGAATCCTGGTTACAGTCCTACTTGTATTACTAAATGACCAAAGTGGACTCTACGTTCTCGGCATCAACACTCTGCTCTTATATTTGAACAGAATACGTCGTAAGTCCAGAAATAAATCTGCAAACTTATACAATATACCATCAAGAAATTCTGTGCATTCCCATGTTTATAATTTACAGGTCTCTATTTCCCCCATCTGAACCCGAATACCAGCAAATATATCAAGGTTGTTGACATGGCCATCTTTTCCATGTTCGTTGTTGTAGTATCGGGATTTATTTTGAATTGTCTCACATGCGCTCTCCTTCCCCAAATCCCCATCTTTTTTGGAAATGTAATTCCACCAGGATCTCCAATTATAATTCGCATCATAGTTATAGCTTACCACTGTTACATTTGTATTCCCATGTACACTACCATTTTCATTGAAACTTGGGAATTGTTCTTATACGGCTCACTTGTATGTTCCATTTATGGCACGAGAGTTTGCCTTTGGCAGAAAATCATACAAATCCATTCCACAGCTACGCCTTTTAAATGTGCTTATCAAAGAATTCCGAGCTGCTCAGCTTTTGCAGAATATTTTAAATGTCATATTTGGCTGTGTTCTTATTCCTGTACAAACGCTGATCTCCCTAATGTTCATGGTGGTTTGTTTTATGGTTATACGCCATTGGAATACAATGAGTACGGATTTTGGCATTTTGATGGCGTTTTGGGCTTCGGTGACGCCACTTGGCTGGGTTTTAATTTTGATCATGGGCTCATATTTGTTTCGAAGTGGCAACAAAATACTAAACTCGTGGAAGTATCATCATCACAAAGTGTTTGCTAATCAATTTGACAGAAAATTATTAGCGAGATTTAGAGCCTCCTGTAGACCCTTGTGCATAGCTTACAAGAAAATTTACACGATTCGACCCATATCAACCATGATTTTTGTCAGAGGTTTAAGTAAAGGTTTGATGCGAACATTACTGACCCTGAAAACAAATGATTAAAAATAATTGCATTCTTGCTGTGCATTTTAATGATGTCAATGTGCTGATGAGCATGTAGTTGTAAAATTTTATGCATTTTGGAATAATAATAATAGGTTTTAATTCTAATGATTAGAAAAAATATCATTTCTATCATATCATTCTCTTTAGGTATGTAATTAATTAGTAATTATTATTAAGGACCGGACGGTCATCATTACTCAAAATATAAACTCTCCTACCACATACTTTAACCGATTTGGGCCAAAATTGGTGCAGGCAGATATATACCTAAATCATTTTATTTACTGGCTTAAATTAAATGTATTAATTTTTGTTGTAATGAAATTAATTCATATTCACAATTATACTATACACACAATATTTTTCAGAAAATTGTTGTCGACAATTGTAATAGTTTGAATTCAAGCATAATTATTAAGGCTCTTAGTTATGTGAACTTATGTTCTAGGTAAACTGTAATTTTAATAGTGCATTATGAAATTTTACTTACGAGAAAGAAATTCAATGATCCCCACACAAGCATATAATATCTTCCAAGCTCATTCGCCTCTATCTGTATTTGCACTTCGTACGGATTCCACACGCATTCCAGTTCGACATGTTTGTAGTGCTTACTTCCGCTTCCAGGAAAAGTGTATAGTTGAAAAAATGACTTTTAGATTTTGCCGACGTGCAATTTTGGTTGTTTAATAAATACTAGCCGCTGTGCTGTTTAAATATATTTTTTGTTTTATTTTCTTGTAGAATGTACATAAATATTTTACAAGTTTGTGTAACCGGATATTTCTCATTATATTATCATTATTTCGAAAATTATTTTCCGTTGTGCTGGATACACATGGAACCCTTGCAACCTTCATACTATGCTTCTATGTATTTTGGTTTCGCAGTTGAAATTAAATCCATCAGAGCTGTATTACCATGTAAGTTCAAGTAAATGCCTTGAGTTCAAATTACATATTATTATGCATGTATTATTTACCTTTAAAGGCTGACATCCGTTCATATTCAATATCAAAGATAATTGTCGACGTATTATTTTTAAACTTACATATTACATACCAAGTTGTTAAAAAAAATCCTACAAAACCTTCCATGAGCTACTATAAGTGTGCTTATATAAAAGGTCCACTGATTGTTTTAAAATGACAAGCATATTTCTTCGAGTGGAAAATTATCATTTCCGTTGATTTATTTTTTGTCGGTCTCAGTTTTAATTTCAAATTCAACAGCAAAACAAGTCATTGACTTCACATCATGATAAGCAACAGACTGTACACGGCAGTAAGCCTTCTCATCCCACTGGCTTACCGCTTGGGTCTCATTAATTTTACTTGGAACCCATGTCATCACAACATGATAATCCCCACAAAGACCAAAAAGTTGTTTCAAGTAAACATGTTTCTGTTGGTAATCTGGGTTGGGTTTGTGGCTATTCAGATGTATCGCTACTGGAAACTGAAGGACTACAACAGTGTCAATCTCATATTTCCATTTCTGATTGGTGGAATCCTGGTAATTATTACAGTCTCAATACTAAATGACCCAGAGGGACGCTATGTTCTCGCCTCCAACACTATTATCCTATATTTGAACAGAATAAATCGTAAGTTTCATTAATGAAATCATGGTGTCCATATTATATTTTATATGCGGCATTTTCACAAATTATTGTCATTTTTTAACCTGTAGGTCTTTATTTCCCTCGCCTGAACCCGAATACCAGCAAATATATCAAGGTTGTTGACATGACCATCTTATCAATGTTCGTTGTTTTAGTATCCGGATTTGTTTTGAATTGCCTTCCATGCGCCCTCTTTCCCCAAATCCCCATCTTTTTTGGAAACGTTATTCCGTCGGGATCTCCGCTTGCAATTCGCATCATAGTTATAGCTTACCACTGCTACATTTGTATTCCCATGTACGCCACCTTTTTCATAGAAACTTTTGGAATAATCATATACGGCTCCCTTGTAGTTCCATTTATGGCACGAGAGTTTGCCTTTGGCAGAAAATCATACAAATCCATTCCACAGCTACGCCTTTTAAATGTGCTTATCAAAGAATTCCGAGCTGCTCAGCTTTTGCAG
>JAHZNC010004843.1:0-14985 GCA_027744095.1 Zhuqinia jingwanae | reverse complement strand
TACGCATAAATGTATACTTATATAAACAATATGTATACATATTAGGTAATATATGCATACGCAAGTACGTGTGTTATGTAACCAATAAAAATGTGGGGACAAAAAAGAGAAGAAATATAAAGTTTCACATTTTTTTTCTCTCTCTCTCTCTCTCTCTTCTCTGATGAAATTTTTTCGTGAAATTTTATTCTTCAGCAGATATCCTAGAATTGCTACTCTGATCACTCAATCATGTCAATTGTGTTTTCCTCAAAAGCACACTTGCTCTGCAAAATATATGGTATACAACTCTACATCATTCTTGTTGGCTATTATTACAATCTCTTGGAATTTTTTTTTCCCGTCACCATTTTCCTTAGAAAATACCCCCTTTTTTGAGTTGATGCCTAGACGAGTCGAGTCATGTCACATTTCATCTTTTCAGCTTTGATGCAGTTCATGTAACAAAAGTTGACGTAGGAGAATACAACCTCGATACAGAGGGAAAAAGAGAGAGAGAGAGTTACAACATTCAGTGCTCTTTTGAGTAGTAACAATAAAATAATACATATCGAATTCACATTTTTTTTCTATCTTTCGAAACAAAAAAAAAGAACGGGATCTTTTTTGTTATTGGCGTTGGCGATGTTGTGCAAAAGATGAAACGAGTAGACATGTGAGAATGTGATACTGGGAATTTATTCATTACATTTTTTTCAATCAAATTTTTAAGTCTCTCAAGTATGTATGCAAAAAAAAATTTAATTTGTAAACAGACGCATTTCAGCAACATGCAGTTGCACAATTTGTTCAGTTTAAAAATACAGGTTACGCTTCGTTTTTTAAAATGCCTACCTGCTGCATCATCCTCATCATCATCCTCATCATCATCCTCATCATCGTCGTCGTCATCCAACTTTCTTATTATTTTGTAAATGAGTCTCATTAAAAACCGAAAAAAAATCATCCTACTTGACTTTGTCTACAAAGCCTTAAAAACGCTTGCTAAATCCTCTCTTTTACCAAAATTAAAAATATACAACAAAGCTCTACATCAAATTGTGTACTTGTGTGTGTGTGATGTCTAAAACTTTTACAGATCTGCTTTTTTTTTGGCAAAAAAGGGTTGCTAGAAATTTTCTTAAGAAGAGGTTACAGAGTAGAGTTATATATAAGAGAAAAGTTAGTGACAAGAGAAATATTTTTCTTGTTATTTTTTTAAGTGCGACGCCATTTCACCGAAAATTCTGTTTAGGCGTGCCTACTCCTACTACTACTACCACCACCACTACAACAAGGTTTTATAGCTCTGTTGTAAGAAAAAAGAGTGAAAGGGCAAAATAAGTGGTAAAGCGTACAACAGATGATGTTGGCTCTCTATTACTACTTCTACTACTACAACTACAGCTCCGCTTATTCCATTCTTCTCTCCCTCATATATAAACTGCTGTTGGTTGGGTATGGTGCATAATGTGTGTTGTATGCGTACTCCGGGACAAGCAAATCGATAACGAACTTGCCCTCTGTCTACCATTCTCTATCTTTCCTTTTTACTCGATCTTTCGACATAAACAGCACCACTAAGAGTGCTAGTCGACAGAGCAGAATGAGAAGAACAAGTGATGGTGGTGGTGGCGGTATGGTAGTAGTAGCGCTAGTAGTTGTGGAGGTGGTTGCAAGGAAAAGTAAATCGGGTACGTAGTTAAACTAACCAGCCAGCCAAGCAAAGTATTATATAAACATACACACATAAGCAGGCAAGCAAGAGCAGCTCTCTTGCTGCTGGCAAGTTAAAAAAAAAGGAGAATCGAGTAGGAGTTTTCGAGGAGTTTGTGTTTTAGAAAGAGAGAGAGAGAGATTCCACTAAACTCGTCCATTTGCTTGGCTTACTCTCTCGCTCTCTCTCTCTCTCTCTCCCTACCTCTCTCACTCTCTCATTCTCACACAGACAGACTGTGAACCTCTTTTTCCCCCTTTTCATTCTCCTCTAAAATGTCCCTATACTTATTCTTTCCTTTTTTTTCCTTCTTCTTTTTTTCCACACAGCCAAGCATGCACGCTTTTCTCCTTCATATTTCTCCGAAGCAAGTTCGGTGTGTGTCCTAAAACATTATATATAATCTAAAAACCATAGAAAACGTATAGCCTCCTGCTGAAATGTAATGTGAGTAAGCATGTAGGTAAGTATGTGTATTATGTGAGTGTATGAAGCAGTTTGAGGGTTTTTGTTTCACATTCAACATTCGGCTGGGACATGTCTAATGTCTACTGCTTCTGCTGTTACTGATGTTGTTGTTGATCAGCATGATGATGATGATGATGATGATTGCGTTTGTGAGTTGAGTGAGTGTGCATGTTTCCATATAATGTATATTAGCGTGTATATGATGAATATATATATATATATATTATATATTATATGCAGTATATATACATATTGTAGTCATCACACCATGCATTTTATCCTTTTGTAGTATTAGTAGTAGTAGGAGTAGTAGTAGTATTAGTATAGTAGTGGTAGTAATATTCTACGTGCCTTTACTCCAACTCTACCAAGTTATAAAAGAGGGAAAAAGAACAAAAAAAAGTTTACTGCGGCATTTGGCACCAAACACTGCACTCGGCATTGGTATACAAGTAACATAACGGTAGCAGCCGCACATAGCCACATTGTACAATAGAGAAAATATACGGAGACAGCAGAACAACCGGAGAGAGAGAGAGAGAGAACGTACACTTTCATAAAAAAAATACTGCTACTAAAGCACAAGTGCATTATTACTTCTCTCTCTCCCTTTATACTTGCATGAAAAAAAGTTATGAACAGTTTTTCTTTCTTTCTTGTATATGGATCTATTTATAATGGGTTTACATATATGGAAGACACAGAGAGAAATATATAGATAGAGTGTGTGGTTTTTTAGGAGATGCATGAAAGAAAAAAAGAGCTCTCTGCTATTTTTTTGTACCTTGAAAAGTAATAATATTGCTTTGGGTAGGTGGTATACATAATGTTTTTTTTTACTTGGACACATGGATGGATGGATAAAAATATATATTTATATGCATATTATGTAGCGTAAAAGTATATGGAGTGCAATATAAAGTATACCTCATCACCTATTTTTTATATTATAAATATACAAATATACGACCAGAGAGAGAGAAAGAGGGAATGCTTATTGTTGTTTCAACTCAACCGTATTATAATAGATTCATATACGTATACAAGGCCAGGAAAGCATTCGTTGTAGTTATTGTTGTGTAAGAGTTAGAGTTTTAGAGAGAGAGAGAGAGAGAGAGAGAGAGAGAGATATTGTGTGTGTGCACTATATGATGTTACGGTTGGTCTGGTCTCTGGTATGGTATCTGGCTGCTGGCAGGATGGATAATATGTTTTCACTTGGGGTAAAATGGAAGGCCATGTACCCATGTAAAAATTGTATAGAGGTGGGCGATGGGATCAAATTTCACACACACACGCTTTCTTGAATCTCACTCTTTTTCCGAGAATTGTTTAACAAGTGTACAGTAGCAGCAACTCATGTGACAATGAGCTACACCACCACTACTACTGTGGTATTAAATTTCATTTAATCTTGAATGATTTGTATCCCTTGTTTGCACGTTTCCTTTTGTGTGTCTCGTGTGCATGTATGTATGTGTGTGTATATGCACACATTTTTGTGACTTTTTTGTACACATATGATACCCAAGACGACGACGACGACGACGACGACTCTTGTTAGGTGACTGACCATTAAAAATAAACAATCAGTTAATTAACTTGCAATCTTGGGTTATTTATATGACACTAGCATATAAAAATAAAAGTTTTAAGCTATTTATCCCGTGCACATTACTTTTTGCTTGGGAAAAACGTGCTATATGTATGTATATACATACTAAATAGATGGATGTCTTAAATTGCGTCTTGTTTCGCACCTCTACTTTTTTATTATTATTTCACTAACGTGCTGTTCCAAAACAAGGCATTTGTTATTCAGAAGTGTTCCATTCAGAAGAAAAGAGAAGTGAGTACAAGTTTTCACACTTTTGGAGAAAATGATGACGGTGGTTGCTTAGTTGCTTATTGGTGCTGCTACTGCTGCTGCTGACACAAGGTTTGTTAGAAAGTAAGTAAGTACCATGATGGTTTGTTGGTTTGGCGTTCTTACTTTGTATTCAAAATTGGATATCACATCAAACCATTCTTTGTGTCTTCCTCCTCATTATTTTCTGCTCATTCTGCAGCGCGCTCATGATTTTCCAATGGAAAGTTAGAAAGAGAGAGAGAGAAAGAGTTAGAGAGAGAATGATGATGTAGTTAGTTATACTGCATGTATGTATGTTCGTGTGTGTGAGAGAGAAGAGAAAGAGAGAGAGAGAGAAAACAAGTGCTACTGGTGGCAGTGACGGTGTTAGAAATTCTCCACTTGTACTACTAACTTGTTTTCTGGATTCATCTCTCTCTCTCTCTTTCTTTTCGCTTCTCTGAATTGACTTGCCAATATCATGTTCCATCGTCATAAGATATATATACCCAATAATATACATACATTCATACATACAAAGATCCCTGCTTGCATATACATACATCACAAGTGGAATAATAATAGGAATACAGTGAAAACACTTATTTTCCCCAAAAACTTCACTTTTTACTGCTACTTCACTTCAGCAGCAGCAGAAAAGTCAAAGGCATACTATCACTACCACAACCANGAATAATAATAGGAATACAGTGAAAACACTTATTTTCCCCAAAAACTTCACTTTTTACTGCTACTTCACTTCAGCAGCAGCAGAAAAGTCAAAGGCATACTATCACTACCACAACCATAAAAAAACATGCTATACGCTAAAATGCTACTTTTGTACCAAAACATTGGTTATCCAACTACTACTGCTGCAACAGCAGCAGCAGCAGCAGCAGCACATGTACTAGAACAAACAGTAACTTTATTCTGCGGTAGTAGCATCTTTCTACAACAGATTACTTTTTTTCTCTCTCTTTTTTTTGTACCATGTACACATCCAACAGAAGCAGTATCAGAACAGAAGAATAGTTAACCTTTTATTCACAATCACAATCAACTCAGCTCAGAAGCAGCAGCAGCAGCATTAATGCATATGCTGTTGTACGTATATGTACATATCTAAATGAAGTCTGCCGCCTTTTGCTGTTACAAAACCATAAAGAGATACATCATTCAGCGAGAAAGAGAGAGAGAGAGAGAGAGAGAGTTAGAGAGAAACGGGAATATATGGAAATGGTAAGCTACTTTTTCGGATGTTGCAACATTCTGTTGGAATTCAACCACCATCATTACTACCACCAATATCATTATATCATTACACGACTGACTAGGAAAGTAGAACGTGTAAGTAAATGTGTTTGATACAGAGAAAGGTTAACCATTTTAGTCCATTTTTTTTTCATCCGATGCTACATAAATTAAGCTCATGTACGTACATATGACTAGTAGTAACAAGTTCGTTATGGGAAACATTGGCAAACACATCATTTTAAAATATAAAATATTATCATCTAATAACAAGATATTATGCAAAGCCCATGATGCTAACCTGAACATTACTCTATTAGATGGAAGAACACAAGTCAAGGGAAAAAACTACTCCAAAATCCAATATGATTATGATGATGATGATGATGATGATGATGGTGGTAGTAGTAGTGGTAATGCAATGTATCTATTGGTTTTCACTATACACACACAAAAACCAAGAAGGAAGAAACTAGAAAATTCCCATCATTATTGCATCTCTCCTACTTTTTCTCAAAACAACTCTTGGAATATGGGCTATTACAGAGAGAGAGAGAGAGAGAGAGAAAGAGGAATTGGAAATTCCCTAGAAAAACGTTAGATGAGATAAAAGAAAACTTCAAAGGATGTTAAACATACATAAGAAGAAGGAGAAGCTAAAAGGTTATAACGTAACAATAAGAAAATGGGCTCTCACAATCAGTGAGTCTGTGTTTATGTGTGTGTTTGAGAGAGAGAAAGAGATGATGATGTAGAATCATCAAGCATTTTAGTGCTTTCCTTTTTTTTTCCTCAAGATGTATAATGTATAAAGTCAACTTTTGTTTGAAAATGTTAAGTAAACAAACAGGTAGGTTGAAAGAAAAAGTGAATTTTCTTCAGGTTTTCTCCTTTTTTCCAAGATAAGTGGTAAATGTATATGTGTAGTGTAGTAGTAGGTAGATAGGTGTACACATTTTTTTTTTCTTCAAAAGGCAGGGACGAAGGCGGACATGCATGATGCATTGTATGCTTTATGAGATGGTATTATTTTCTCTGCTGCTGCTCTGCTGCTGGCACCGCCACCATCACAGACGAAGCAAAGAAGTAGTAGCAAAGCAAGCTTTTAACAGCATTGGCATCAGCATCTCTCTCCTTCTCTTCTCCTCTCCTCGCTCCTTGTACTTTCTCACAATCAGAGGCAGACAATAAGCCATTGCTACTTACTACTACCATCACAAAACTGCAGCAGCAGCAGTAGTAGTCAGACAGAAAGAGAGAGAGAGAGTCAGATTAAAAAAATCGAAAGGATGAATGAAGATAGGGTCGTAGTAGGCGTAGTAATAGTAGTAAACCTGCATGATGTATTTTTTTGGGTACATTTTTTACATCTTGTAATATCATGGAGAATTCATGCCTTGGCATTTTTCATCCCCTCCGCTCCACCGCTTCCTGTTGGATGGGGTTTCTCTCTCGTCTTGTTGTCGTAAATAATAAAATGGCTGCTTTTACAATATCTCTTTTTGGCTAAGCAAACATTTTTTTTTTCAAATTTAAGCATACTTCAGACAGATATATACATATGACATACACACATATACTTAGTAGCTTGTATAGTGACTCAATATATATTTATTTATTTCATGTGAAAGTACCTAGCAGAAGAGCAGACATGTTGGCAACAACGGGAAGACATACCTTGTATACCCAACATACATAATAATAATAATAATAATAATAATAATAATAATAATAATACTCATGTAAATTAAGTGCATTGTACCTTGTTGTCACAACACCATAATTGCGTCTTGACATGTGTGTGTAGCGATATGATGCATAGTATTTTCCAGCGCATCAAACATACCACAACCCACTCACACTATCAACGCTCTTCTTCAATGAGACACCTAGAAAAAAAAACACACACACACACACAGCCAACGCCAGAAGAAACAGGTAAAAAAATATATATCCAAAAATGCCAATACATCAGGTTCAAAAAAGGCAAAAAAAATATGATGGATAAATATAAAACAGTGTGTCATGCAGGAGCCCAGCACAAATTCAATGCATGTAGTAATAATAACAATGATAATAATAACAACATAATATTTATCTCGCTGAGATAGAGAAAATAAATGATTGGGGAAGAATGATGCATCTATGTAGCACTGCGCTTGTGGCTTTTTTCTCTTTCATCCTCGCCACTTTACATGGATTCACATGTCACATCGTAATAATATTCATATGACGCATACTCGTCAGCTACTACTACTACTACTACTACTACCATTAATACATCATATTAACTCATTCAGTGAAAATGGAAGAAAGACAATAGTAATGATAATGAATCCTCCATTTTATGCTCATTTAGAAAAGTAGCGAAAGCTTATTTTCCGTATCTGTGAATCAAAATCGGTTATTGGCAAATCTACTTGGTTCTTTTTTCACATACCGGCAAAAAAAAATATTGCCCGTTTCACAATTTGTTGCCAATTTTAAAATCAGTTTATTTATATAAAAAAGAATTTTAATAACGGCTAATAAATGGGAGATAAAATATCCCGAATACGTCAATGGACAAACAGACAAACGTGGTGACAATTCCAAGTGGCTTTTGCTACTTGATATTGATAATAATGATGATGATGATTCCTGTCTTTGTAATGCCTGTTTGTATCGTAGAAGTACAGACGTCATTCATGCTTTTTTTATGCTTGAATACTTTATGAACGTGACCTTCTGTCAATATATTCAATTTCCAGTTTAGCACAAACACACACACAAGTTTTATTAGTGGTTTGCTTATTATAGCTTCCTTTCAATTTGTATTATTACAGTACAAACTGGAAATAGATTGATAAATACAAAATAAATAAAGTGAAGCGGCCGCGGCCAACTCTAAAAAAAACTGTTAGATAGTTTTGTTATGTTTTTATGTTCCTTGAAATGTCATATTCAAAAAAAAAAAATGTGTTGGCCGACAAAAATAAAGTGCTAAAATAAACGTACTTTTTTACAAGCATAAAAAAACACAACACACACACACTACTATAATCAAGTTGCCTATAAAAACCGTCTAATTGTTAAAAAAAAAAGATAAAGCGCATCAGTGAAATTGGTAGCTATTATGTTAGCTACTTCATTGACAGTTGTTTTGTCGTTACATTTGGTGTTGTCAATGATCCAACAAGAAAGACAGAAGAATAAGAATATTAAAAAAACAACAACTTCCTAGCAGGCATAGACTTGCTACTTGTTTGATGGTAATATTATGTTTGAAGAAAATTGAAGGATGATGAGTGCGTGTACAGGTACATATGCATATAAATACACAACAGCCTTAGCATATAATTTTTTTTTTTTGCTATATCGATTTTTTCCCAGAAAACAAACGAAAACAAACTATGAAATATGACAATGAAAAAGAAAAGGATATTTTATCCAAAGAGTATATTTTATATAGGTATATGCTACTACGAAATATCCAAAGAAAAAATTGAATTTTACCTTGTAAACTTTTATTCCATTCGCATTCCAACAATGCCATGAATTTTTTTTAGTAATTTTGATTTCTTGTAAAAAGGGGAAAACGAAAATCACTTGGCACTGACATAATAATAATTAAGATAAATATCGCAATTACTATTTACTATTTTTTAGTGGAATATATACATATATAAATATAAGTATATATATATTTTTGTAGGTAGATATATTTAATCCAAACTTTTGGGAGATAACTTTCAAAATTAGTTTCACTTTTTTTAATTCTTTTTTTTACTTAACATGTAACATGTTTTATATTTTGTAAACATGTAACCATATCGGCATTTTCCAAGAGAGGGAGAGAGAGAGATGTTTTTTTTAGTAGCGGCAACTTTTGACTTTAAAATTTGATGCTTTCACTTTATGTATATATTTTTATACATATATCAATACCAACAAGATGTTTTACAAGTGCCCTCTTGCGTAAATACGGAATTGTCACTCGATATTTAAATGTAAAATAATATGACGATGTGAAAACCAAATGCAAATATATTATAAAAATTAATAATACCTTTAAAATCACACTTTTTTGTATTTTTTTGAGAGAGGAAAAGTGCATTCATTCACATGACTAGGCAGAGAAAAGCAAGTTTTAAAAAAATAAACGAAAAATAAAATATTTTCCAGCTTACCTGATCGATGTTTCCTTTAATAAAAGGATGAAAGTAGAGTGTGTGTGTGTGAAGAGAATCTAGTTAAAGATTACAGAAGTAATAGACAACTAGATGGTCAAATAGTTTGTAATTATTTTACAAATGTATTTTTATTCTCTGGTTGACAAGTTGACAATTTAGTGACCACAATGATGACCAAAAGAATTTGGGATAACTGATGAAAATAAGGAGAAAAAGACAATAGCAACGAAAGGATACCGAGTGACGACGAACCTCTACAAACGGATAAGAGAACACAACTGACGAGTTGGATGTGCAGGAACTAAATGATCGAAACAAAATCCTGACTTGCTCAACTTAGAGAGCAGTATACAACAAACAACGCATTGGAAAGTATATATGGGAAAGTATTGTACACAGACAGACTACACACACACACACAAAAGACACAGCACACGGGTACTTCACTTTCCCAAAAGAAGCAGAGTAGTTTTTTTTTAGAGAGGCAGTGGTTTTGGCTTTGGAGGATATCCCTCTCTGAATGTAAAAGCCCAAAGTTTCTCCAGAGACTCCAGAACTGCTCATAAGGAAAAGGAAAAAAACTCGCCCTCGACATGTCTTACCATATGCCATATAGTACACACGATGGAGCAGGCATGGATGCAACAAGCCTCTAGTTTAGAAAGTTAAGTAGTAAGTATGCCGAGTATTGTATATTTATAACTTAGACAATACTGGAGACTATGAAAAAAGAGCACTGCGACATTCAATGCTTTCACTACCTACAAATTCATCATCATCATCATCACCATCACCCCATCCCATATCGCTTTTTCTCAGCAGCAGCAGCAGCAGCAGCACCCTCACCACTTACCACTAAAATACTACTTTCATCATATGTATTTTTTTATGTGAGCAGTATTCATGCATGTTGTGTAGTGGTAGTAGTAGTATTACAATGAAGCACAGTAACACAAACATAGTAGGCCATTAGAGTATGGGGTACACCGTAGGCAAAAAAAGAAAGAAAGAGAGTCGAGTGTTGTGTAGGATGAGACGGAGAAGAAGCAGAAGAAGAAGAAGAGAGAGAAAAATTGGATAATGGAGCAGAATGGTAAGAGCAGCAGCAGCAGCAGCAGCACTATTATAACTAACCATGTTTCGTGGAAAGAAATTCTAGAATGCCTACATATTCTTGTCTTGTGTATTATTCAATCCCCTATTTTCAAGCTTTTCATGAGTGTATAATAAGGGATATAACGAGCAATAATGATATTCCTTTTTTCGTTAAAAAAAAGTAATATGAGCTCTATGGTGAATGCAGATAGAGAGAGAGAGAGAGAGAGAGAGAGTGGAGAGAAAAAAAGAGAATTAACGCACCGGTGAAATGTCATCACGTTTTAAATGTTCCTATGTAACAATATGATAGTTTTTAGCTGGTCGGCATAGCAAAAAATACTGCAGTGGAAAAGATGGGGAAAAATAAATAAATGGACGGTGGTGGTGGTATTATGAGGGCGCTAGATTTTCTCTCGGAGAGAACGGGAACGGAGTCGACGTGATCGGGTTTTGCCCTCTCCCTCACACACTCATTCTCTCTCACACACACAGACACATAACATACACGATGATGACGACGGTGCCGAGCAAAACCGGTGAGTCAGTGAAGGACAAGAACATAATGATAATCAGCGGGACGTCCGAACAAAAAATTATCCCGGGTAATGGTAAATAGCATGCACATAAAAAAAACTATATACATTATAATGTAATGTAAAATTTACTGTGTGAAATTGTGGCGTAATCGTCGCAGTGTCGGTCAATGACTGGTTTTGATAATTTACTTATTGCTTATGCCTTCATCAGCAGCAATAGTAGCAGCAGTAGTAGCGGAGAAGATTGTAGTAAACAAAATACTTGTTAGATTTCATTCCACACAAAAAAAATTTGAGCTCATATTCGGCATTAATGATGCATGGATATACGAGGGTAATTCAAGATATCGCTTCCGGACTTTCGGTAGAGATAGCGACAAATTTTTACCGGAGACGAAACATACCTTCATCATTATGAGGTTGAGACGAAGTTGCAGTCATAAAAATAGATAGAGTCTGTTTCTCAGCCTGTCTTCAAAGCCCTAAACAACGTTGAATAGGACGATCATGAGGCTCGTTTTTTGGTCTCGTCTCGTAAAAGAGAAAATAAGTTATCTTGATTTTTTCGCGCTATACCGTCATCTCCTACAGACCATACCTTGTCCCACCTGACTAATTTCTGTTCCAGAAACTGATAACGTACATGCGTGGGAGGTCAGACAAATCGGACTACACGTGAAAAAAGTGTAATTTGACAGATTTTGCGTCGGACTTAACAACTCTTTACAGAGTTACTGATATTGTACAACCAGCATACCATTCGATAGAGGAGACCCGTATGTATCTATTAATATGCAGATCAGAAAACTTCATGTACTACAACCTTTGGCATCGCGACCAAAAGCCCGGAAAGGATATCTGAAATTACCCTCGTATAATCATCATCAAACAGGTATGTATATATGCATGTATTTACATGCGTGTGTGTACTACTACTACTACTACTACTACTAGACTAATTTTTTCAACTAATTTCGGTATGAAACTTTTTTTAAATCTTTTATGGAAAGGAATATACTTTATGCACACACCACCACCACCACCGCCCGCCACTCACCCATCATCGCCTTTAAAATGTAAACACATTATTATTATTGTTACACTTGTTGTAGGAGCTCGTCAATAATGATATGTGTTGTACATGACAGTTTTTTTGGGAAGATAATTACTAAATTACAGGTGATGGATGTATGTGAAAATAAAAGGAAAAAACATATGTATCAACAAAGCAGATAAATAAGTTATGCGTTATATAGCCAATGTGTCATCATCATTAATAAGATTATACACCATTATTATTATGATCCATTACATCACCATCATTTTGTGAATAATATGGTCGTGTTACTACTTTTAAAAAACGGCGACCAATGTTTTAGTGAATGCGAGATTATGGTTTAGGTTATTATGACAACTTAATACTGAATATTAAAAAAAAAATTGATACAATCTTGTAGTAGTTTAGATCAGCTCAAAAAAATAAAGCGACTTAAAATGAAAACTTAAAAAACTACCATACATAAAATTGTTGCATTTTCTTGTAGTATTTTAATAACCAAATTCAATTGGATATTTGAATTCAAAGTGTGATTGGATAATTCAGCACACCTGCTGCTGGTACCCTGTTAGATTGGTTGGGTTTATTTTTATTTTGCAAAGGTGAAAATAATTAATATTCATTGAATAAACCAAGCTTCTTTCTCTCACACAAAAATAAAACAAGGGGAAACTTTTTTTTTGTACATAATATTTAATATTTATATGCAAAGCAACCAACACCACCACCACCAACGACCACAGCATACCAAAAGCAACAACGACCAGGCATGCATGTAGATGATTGTGCTAACGAAATTTTGCACGCATCCGTGAAAATTTTTTTTTTTTTTTTGCCTATTCCTTTGGTGCCAAATTTGATAAGGGGCCAATATCCCAAGTTGTGGTTTCTGAATCTAGTGTATATATGTACGTCTACTACACACAGCAGCTCAGTCGTATTTAGCACTGCAAAAAATAATGATTTAACGCTAATAAAATTGAGAGATTTTGTAGAGAATGTGTATCCAAGCCAAAAAAAAAAATAAAGCACAACAACATATTATATATTTTTATATATACTGAAGCAAATAAATGGTTAAGTATATTTTTTAGAGTAGTATAAAAGCAGATAGGTATATAATGCATATGTATTTATACTTTTTATTTAAAGAATTGATTAGAGGAGTTGTATATCCGTTTGTTGTGGAAGTTGAGTAGAATGTTGTTATATAGGTATACATATATACGCAGACATGGTTCTCAAAAAAAAAGTCATAAACAAGGCTTTATTATTATGAGCAACAGCAGCAGTTCCTTTTATTACAAAAAGGGCTAATTACGGGAAGTACTCAGAATATATATGTATGATTGATTGAGTATCTATATGAATTTCAAAAGAAAAGTGATACAATGTCGTATACATATTATTAGTTTTTGTTATCATCCTACATATATGTTATGATATGATAATAAAAAACCATATCAGTGTTCAATTCTATGAAATGATGTAAGATAACAAATAATGGAATCAGAATATAATTAAATTCCATTGTATGAATCCTTTTGTTAGTCACTAGACAATGAAATGAATGAGAGGACTTATTTGCATTGTTCATCATCATCATCATCAAGGCAACTGAATAATATTGTGGATATGATAATATATGCGTCTTAAGCATCAGTACAATGTAAAGTGGCCGTATAACTATATACATATTACATATATATTTGTGTATATCATGGACCAAATCAGCCCGAATTACCAGGAAACCGACAACCTGCTAAAAAAAAGAAGAGATTTTATGCTAGCTAAAAATCCCTTACCTGGCAAAATGATGATAATGAAAGCAGAAATGCAGAATCAAGGTAATAAAAAGTTGTCTGATTGATATAACAGCAGGAATGAACACTTGCCAGAACAAGGCCAGCAAGCAAGTAGTAATGATTTACAGAGTGTCCGGAATAAAATGGTCACATTTTGAAATTTTTTCATTAAAAAAGTACAGATCGGAAATAAAATGAGCAATATACCATTCGAAAGAAGAGATTCAGGAGTTTGTTTAAGTTTTGATACTTTTTAAAATGATTTTTATTACTGTGATCATTTTCAACCGGACTCAGTGAAAATAGTCACATTTTGAAAAAAATCATTGCCAAATCATCAAAAAAGTGCCAAAACTTAAATAAAACTCCTAAATCACCTCTTTTGAGTGGTATTTTGCTCACTTATTTCCGATCAGTACTTTTTTAATGAAAAAAATTCAAAATGTGACTATTTTATTCTAGACACATTGTATTATGTATCAAAATTTAAAAAACCACCACACTGATTTTATACTGTTGATATGTCGACAACAGTCTTTGTTTCTTTAAGCGGAGTTAAATGAATAGACAGATGTCCGGGTTGGGTTTTGTAACGTTAGTTTATATCCGTGGTTGTCACGTATATTATAAGAAGACAAAAAAATACACTTGATGCTTTTACTCCCTTTCTTTTCTTTTTGACACAATCAATTCTTTCCCCACAAACACAAACATACAAACACACATGCATACACTATATCAACATCATTCTCACTAAAAAATGCATGTGGATTGAGAGAAAATGATACTAATAAAAAAAATTCATACAGACTAAAAAACCCGTTATATATGTAGGTCCATGCATTTAATGATACCCCCTCCCCCCAGAAAAAAAAGAAGACACACGCGGTCACAGCGTAAAATAGAGAGGAAATGCGTGACAAAAACAGGAAGAATATACAGTAAGAGCAAAATAGTGTGAGAGCATGCACATCATCATTTCTTTGTTATTATATTGTTTTCCCACTGATGATATTATATGTATATCTGCTTCTTTCCTATCTATACGTA
>JAHZNC010004842.1:0-22444 GCA_027744095.1 Zhuqinia jingwanae | reverse complement strand
CCTCAAACCAATCACTAAACATACTTGATTTTCTATAGTTGTACACAAATTTTGATAACATATATTTTCTACGCTCATGAATTGTTAACATAATTGTCAATTTTTCATAATAGTACGATAGCTCTACCTTTTTTCAACTCAGTTTCCGCTTCCACACCGAGTTCTGCATAAAAAATACAATAACAAATCTATCTAGTTTTTTTGTAGCCTTGAAATATCCATATCCGCTTGAATACACCAAACATTTATACCATAGTCAATGATTGACACTACAAAAGCAGATAAAAAAATTTTCACTACATTTTCACTCATTAGTCTTTTTAAGCTATACATTCTGGACAGCGCTCCATTCATTTTATTTTCCACATGATTATGGTGGGATTTGAAAGAGAGGCAACTATCTATAATTACACCTAAATATTTAAATTGTTTTACCGTTTCCACTTCCTTCCCATATATTCTGAATGTATAAGGATTTTCCGTACAAAGTATCTTAGATTTTTTATCATTTGATTTGTAAAAATACATCGTTTTAGTTTTCTCTACGTTTATTTCGAGACAATTTTTAGTACACCAGCTTTCTAACTTTGTTAAGTTATTTTGTATTTTTTCCACCCCTGGTTCATAGTCTGTACAATCTGTGTAAAGGACATAGTCGTCAGCAAATAATTCTAAATTTGTATCCACTACTTTCACTATGTCATTAATAAAAAGTGAAAATGCACTTGTCCCTTTTTTATTTGGCACATTAACCTATTCCTTTCTTTCATCATATTTCGAATATCTCTAGTAAGCCATTTATGAGACTTACCCCGTATGATAACTTTCCTGACCGGCACTGTTTCATCAAGAAATGCCATCAACTGTTTTTCGAAAATTAAAAAAAAAATTTCCTCGTGATTAGTCAATGAAAATGAAAATGAATAGTCAGTTTGACTAGTTCAGTCCTCTAATGCCCAAGCTTACAACGTTGAATATGTACCCAATCGTAATCATGCTCACAAATTTCGCTTGAATACTTTTTCTAGCTATCTTTAATTTCTGAAAAGACTCAACAAGAGAAGTCCTCCCAATGTCTTATCTAGTATACGTAGTATATTTATAATATCTTTGATTGTTTAAATATATATTCCCATATGTTGACATTTCGTGGTCACATTGAGAAACTCAGATATTGTCATATCCGTCATAAAAAGAATACTTTATTGTGTTGAATGAAGGAGATGATTGGTGAGAGGATGGATGTACCGGAGGTGGGTAAGGAGAATCCCAAGTTGTAACTTGTGTCGGTTAGCTCGTCAGTTGTTATGTCTATTACTCTGGCTCAAGGTATCACAAGCTGAGTAAAGTATGTACATCACCTTCTTCAGTACATCAATCAATGAAGTTCAATATGTACCTGAAAAGAGTTTTAAAATGGGTGTATATTTCATAGAAGTATGCTAGTATTCTGCTGCATTCTCATTCTCACGTTCCCCATATATTCCAATTCCAAGCTTTCCTTCCCTAAATATGTTATGTAGGCAAGGTAAACATCAGCAGAGTTATAGAGGTATCCGTTATCCTCATCATTACTAACAAGTAGATCAAACAAAAGGAATAATGATAATATAAGCATCACCAATGCAATTGTTTAGTTCTAAAATTCTAAATAAAAGCATCCTTTTTCATATAATACACAAGTCGAAGGCGAAAACTGCAGTAAAGTTGTTTGTCGGACGAAAAAGGGATTTTAATGTAAGTTGCGATGTATTCTCTAGTTTCAACAAGTCAGCAATAACCAAATTACAGTTGTAAACTTTTACATTTGCAATTCGCGTAAAAGCATTTTTGTGTGATCCAATTTAACGATGCTTTAGAAGTTCCATTGCCACGCAGTAATGAACAGTGGCTCTTTTGTTTTAAATAAAAACATCAGTTGCGTTTACGTAAATTGATTTCATGTGAGAGGATATATACATATGTAATCCTGCAGCCCGTTTTAAAATTGTTGACAACTAAAGTAGGGATGTCTTCCTCTTTTTAGCAGACAGAGGGAGGAAACTGTCAGTCAGCATCAAGACCCGAGTTCGGGTTACCCAAGTAGCCTGAGTTCAGGTATAAGTAGCCCGAGTTCGGGTTACAAAATGGATGCCAAAAAATAATCTTATATGTTTAAACGCTGATGTTACTATAGTACGTTGTACATAATATTTCACATATGGCAAGGTTTTCATCTTTCCATGTACAAGTATTACATCACAGATGCTCTCATTCGTATCACTGCATAATTAAATGTTTGTAACTAAAAAGGTACAAACTTAGTGTAAAAATATTGCAAACAAAGAGCAAAGCATGTGGAATTTTTATTAGTTGGATTGTTATCCATGCGTTGCTTTGTCTGAGCCATATCTGCGAGTAAAAATCGCATATCAGGAAATGCCAAGTACTACTACCAGCCTGCCATGCATACCGGGTTGGCTGGTTTTCCTAGTAAAAACTTTAAACCTCATTATCTCCGAAGGTCCTAGATATATTTTAAAAGTCCACCGGCAAACGTTTCTAAATTATATTTACTTCATATATCAACAATAAAAAAGTTTTACACCCTAACAGATTTTGTTCATCGTTAATTAAAGCTATTTCCCTGCTTAATTAACTAATTTGTCTATTTGGCAGCCATTTTGTAGCCCGAATTCGGGTCACTTAGACCTGAACTCAGGCTTTTGGGTAACCCGAACTCGGGTGACTTAGACCCGAACTCGGGTCTTGATGCTGACTGACTGTAGTCTTTTTAGCCCGAGCTATAAGATCGGTCTAATGGGATCATGCATGTCCGTCAGCTTTTTCGTGTCCATCATAACTTTTGAAGGGAACAATCAATCTTTACAAAACTTTGCATGTACATTAAAATTGGGAAAATGAAGCTCGTATCAGAAGATGGGAGTGATTGGTTAAAAAACCAAAAAAGTGTAAAGGTCAAAACCCTATTGGGCTATGTAAAAGTTTTTAAAAATTATGTTTTAAGGAATATAGCTTGAAGGGATTAACCAATCTCCATGAAATTTTGCAGAAACGTTCCAATACGCAAAAGGAAGATCTTATCAGAAGATGGCAACGATTGGTTAAAAAAACTAAAAAGAAATGAGCATAAAACTCTATTGGCCCATGATACGGATAATAGATATGTTTTATATGATTTGGTTGTCATGGAAACAATTTTTTGGTTGCCATAGTACCCAGTTCTTGTTTTTTTGAAAATCAATTATTTAGTTTTCGCGGAAAATGACGTTTTTTGAATAATAATCCTGGGTGGACTTAAAATTTACATTTGTTTAATAACTTACTAAATATTTTTTTGGTCAAAATAGGTTAGGTTAATTTAGGTCTAAATAGGGTGGAAATGAGATGGATACGTATGGTGTTAAATAAAATATAGAATTTAGGTTTGCAGAAATTTAGAATCCAAAATATGGTACACGTCATTTTTTTCTTATGAAATAACTATATATAAGTTTTAACTTTTTTGTTTTGTCTTATCATTTGTGTGATACAACGAGGGCTTTGGAACTTGCTTTGTAGGTTTTTTTAATCGAATATTTTATAGATATGTAAAAAGTTATCGAGGTTGAGGAGGAGCTCGTGCCTGTAGCGGATATTTATAACCATGAAAACAAGGTTTATGAAATCCTAAATCCCTTTGATCAAATTAGAGTAGTACGAACAAACAAATAATTCAATTTAATGTCAGTGTTTTGAGGAACTACACGCTTGCAATATAGCTAGCAATGGTGAATACATGAATCTCACGGAAAAGGTTTAGCTCGTGCAATCAATTTCACAAGTTTTTGTAATGTCATCATCATCGACAGAGGATCATCCTCTGAGGATGAGATGGGCTGTTTAGCTTAAAGCGTACCTGAGATTTAAAAAAAAAACACTTAAAAACAGTTAACAGTGAAAACAATAGTAAAAAACATAAAAGGATAGGATATAAGGGAAATGTTGTCAATCTTCCAAATTTGCAAATTGCCATGTCATTTTCAAGTGGTTCTGAGAAGTTTAATTAAACAGTTTTAGTCATGTGTAATTAATAATAAACCTGTATTGTCATTTTTCATTTCAGAAATACAACACAACCATACGTATACAGTAGGTACGTCCGCTGTAATAAAGTAAAATACATTTACATTAAAAACATGTAGCGACTTTGCTTTGATTTTTTTTAACATCACCCGTGCCCCTACCATTTATTATAGCGTATTTAATATGAAAAATTTCCCATATGTCTCCCGTTTCACAACAACAGCAAAATGGTAGGTTTTGAACTTGAACGAATCCTTTTTTGTTGCATCTCAAATGTACTGCTCAATATACGTGATGTAGTTACATGGCTTGGACGCCAATCAAATGCAACTATTTACGTAGATTACGAATTATGTAATTCCTTGTATTACGAAACATGATTTAATACACATTACGGTTATTTTTATTTTTAAAAAATTAACACGCATTTCTACTTTATTCTGCGCAAATAACACTCAGATTTAGCATATATCTCAACTGTGACAGTTCATTCCATTTCGTTTAGAAGCGAGTAACGCCAGAGCCATGTAACATTTTCTGCGTCAGTTTGCTCGTCCGGTCGGTTCACAAGTAAGTACCTTTAGGTTTAATAGAGCTAGAACCTGATTTGTAATTATACTTCAAACTTCAAGTGAAACCGCGTATTAAGTACTGCAAGAAGGACGCAACATTTGGTGTCAGGAAAAGGAAAGTATATGCTCTGTTGAATATATATGTGATATGGGCAGTGGGCAGTATACGTTATCTGCCGTCACCACACAGCAGAACGACCAAGTATAGTATCGCAGTGACGTATTTTTTTAAATCCACTGTTAATTAATTCGCCAATGTCGCAAAGCTTTTTAATAAGTTTAATGCAAAATCAGAATGCGTTTACATTTTACATGCGACAAATTGCACCTGATTTTATGACTAAATTGAAATTATTATAAGAGAACAGTAGTAGTAGCAGCAGCATTAGCAGTCAGTCCCTCCCTACAACGTTTGCAACGGTCTATTATATTTCAGTTTTTCATGGCCTTGAAAGTTTGTCGGATGTTCGTAACAATAACAATACATGGAAAATACTATGTCTCTGTTGTTGCATTGTTACGAGCTAACCTGTTGTATTAGTTTTTATATAACAAGCATTACATACACACATTATATTACATGCCTAGATACACTTTGTATTTTGTTGCATTGTTATTCTAGTGTTGAAAAAGAGTTGAGGGGATGGATGGATGTTGTTGTGTGCGAGATTGAATTGTAAAGTGGGCACTCTCGTCAACAGTCAAGCAAAATTCCTCACTTTTTTAAACTTTGTAAAAACTGGCTATGCCTCATACTCACAAGTGTACAACAAACAACGTAGAGAACGTTACTCACGCAGTTGCCTACCTACCTACTACGAAACACAGCATTATTATATAATCAAAAGAGTTTAGTTTTTTTTCTTGTCTGTTAGGTTCACCATCATTACATTTTTATTCTTAGCTGCTAAATTATATATTATATTGTGGTTCTTCTTCCTACCTTACCTACATACGTGGAATCATCGTCTCTTGGTAGATGAGTCATAAAGAAATGTATACACATAGTTTGTTTGAGTGGGGATGCAACATCAGAGAGGAGCAACTGGTGTAAATTTGATGATTATCCCATTTCATTCAACTATCCCTTTTATGCAAAATATATATATACAAATATATAAAGATATAAAGATATAACATAATACATACATAATATACAACTTTTCTACTATATACGAAATCCTTTACTCCTTTTTTGTAACAATGCGAAAGGGTTATAAATAATGCAAACGTAACAAGTGAATATTCACATGTATAATAATGTATGTATATGCTTACATCTTTAGATTGTCTTCACGTATCCCCACCGATTGTCAAAACAATAACCGATGATTATACAATAAAAGTGTACAAGTGTGTATATATACATGATATGGTGCACATCCTTGTTAAGGGATTTCTTTTAAATGTAAAGTATGATGAAGTAGCAGTAGTAGGAAGGTGTAGAGGAATTACTCATTACCATTTTATTTTAACAGTCTCTCTTCAAGAGAGTAGGTGACATTTATCTTTCTTCTCACTCGCACTCGATAATTTTTTTTTTTTTTTAATATATCATTGTTTGTGTCTAGTTTTGATTTGCCACAGGAAATTCACACGCAAAAAAACAACGACCAATAAACATTTATATATTTTCATACAATTGCGATTCAAATGCGGATTTAAAGTAAGTCTATAATTTTTACTGTAGTTTAAAAAATTATATTTCATTTTAATTCTCAGTTTTTTATAACAATAATGACGTTTTCTTGTGTGAGAATGCAATATCCAACAATACATGACTGTTACTACGTCGTTACAATAATAGTGAATTGCATTTAATTAAGGTTATAATTTGGTTAGTGCATGTTTACTTGCCCCCGTGTCTACGATGTACGTATAATATTGTTTGTTTTAATATATATATACGCGCAGTATTAAACCACACAACAAATATTATAACAGCAAAACAAAGTTTTTTTTGTAACCTTAACATTTTTTTGCGTGGCATGTTGCTGCTACTATAAGCTTCTTGCTCGTGAATTATAAAAAAATATATACATAAAAAGCAAAAAAAAAGTGATAATATCAACTACGGTTTTAGTTTTTTTAACGCGCATATTACATGTAAATTAGGTATTTAGTGTCCTTCGTCTTTCTTGAGGGTTATATGATTTCACATGGCATGCATATAATATGTGTTGTTTGTGGAGTAGTGGAACGGATCATGATGATGACGGTGGTTGGTACATCGTTTGTATATATCGTGTTGAGTTTTTACTTAAGAGCTAAACTTACTGACTTGACGCGCACAATAATAAATTGCAATTCATTGAACAACAAAGCGGTCGTGTTTTCGTTGAATGAGAATCTAATCATTGCACACAACACACTTTATACACTGGTAGCAGCCTATAGTGTTGTTGACTTGAATTAGATGACTAGTTACATAGGTGTTTTTTTGCGTTTGCTATGCTTTATTTTTGTATGTGTGCATGATTGCATTATTACATAGCCAAAATTTATATTTTACTTTTTTAAATATAAAATGATTCAAGTTTACAGCAGGATTATTATGGAGTACATTCTGCTAAAAAGTCAGATGTATAACAACATTGATTTTTTTATGATATTGATGAGTGTCAGTGCATAAACTTGTAGATTTATTCTACCGTAGATTTATACTTTTTTATTTCGCATTGTGGAACCCAACTGTATGCATGATATAACACTCTCATTAATTATTGCCCAGTAGTACCGTTTTCTTCGTGTTCTTGTATGTTTTTGTGTGAGTGTGAATTGTGCCTTTAGCCAGCTTGGAGCTCCCTGTTTTACACAAAAAAAATATTAGCATTACCAAGAAAAACCGAACACAACACATAAGCGTTCCATGAAAGTCGTAAGTATTTGTGTAAAAAAAGTCAGTTTAAGCAACAAAAGTACTTAATCATCTTGAAGAGACGAGAAGACACTCAACCGTCGCATATATATATATATTTTTTTTTTACCTTCCTTGTTTACCTGTTCCATGTAGTCTCTTGTTGACTAAATATGTAAGTAAATCGATAGAGAACAACAAAATCATCATCACTAAAACTCCAACCACGCACATTCATCCATAATCCACACTGTTTGCATTTTAAAGTAGCTAAGGTCCGTTGGTTGCATTGCATGAGTAGTCAAGTAAGCAGTAATGCCCGGCTAACCGTATATATATATATTTACATGTCTATTTAATTTTGTTGGCTATTTACCACCACCACCAACACGAAAGTCATATTTGCGTGCATACATTGTACGTATATATATATCGGGACAAAGGTGAAGTATTTATGCTTACCTGCCACTTTTGTCCATTAGCAATACCACCACCACCGCCAGGTGCGTGCTAAATGGAGAGGAGAGACTGTAGTACCCCACTACCACCGCACCACCTCGATACCCGTTTTCGCTTGTTCGACGAGCATTATTGATTGTCCCTCCTTTCTTTGGACACGCTGGATTTTTTAATTGTTCATGAGTTCTTTTTTTATTGTGTTTCTCAGTGAATGGAAAAATAGACGTGGGTGCAGGAAACTCGTTGAGCAGCTGAAATACATTTTTCATATAATATTCAAAGGAACAAACAAAAATCGCTGAAAGGGAAAGAAGAATACAAGAAGATGCAATCATTTTTTTTGAGAGAGAACGAATATTGTGTAGTAAACGAAGAGTCTTCTCGAGTAGTCCTTTCCTAAAATAGGAAGGAATATATTGAAAAGGAAAAAAAGAGGGAGACAGAAAACTAAGTTTGGTAATTTAATTGAAGCAGAACAAGAACAAAAGAAACAAGGAGCTGGAGGCATCCTGAAAGGAGCAACGAACAGGAGAAAATGGGGAAAATACAGTTTTACATCATTGCGTCTTTGGGATTTCTTTGCTGCTATTATGTTGAGTTGACAGGTTGGTAAAAGACTAGACTTTATTATTATTATGCAAAACTAAAAAAAAATAGAGCAGGCCTAAACAGGCATCATGTAAAGTGAACGTGCTTTCGAAGAAGAAAATGCATGTGAATTATATTGAATTTTTCGTCTTATTATTATTTTATTATTTCATACGTACATATTTTTTTTACATAATATAAAAAAGGAGGCACAGACTGCTACATCTGCTACTCTTGGAAGGATCCTGGTTGTGAGGAAGATTACGTTGTTAACGTGAATTTGACAACATGTGGAGCTCAACCTTTGTCCCCTTCCTCGGCGTCTTATTGGCGTGGTGATCGGGATCGGGATCAAGAGTATCGGGACCGTGCGCTCAATGCCCCACCAACGACCTGTATCAAAGAAGTTATTATGTTTATTAACCCACCTGTAAGAACTCAGAATGATAGGTACAACCGATGTAAGTGCTTGGAACATGGCAAAGTTTAAAAAAAATCTATATATCTTCCATACACAATGCATGAACACATAGATTTATGGAACAAATATGTACAAAATTTGTAGTTAACCGCCCATGGGTAGAAAGGAAATGTGGATTTCCAATCCAGGCTGGCTACCGTCAAGGTAGAGATCTTGTTGATGACTGCGAGGAAACTGAAGTCACTATTGATGGTGTTGCTGGAATCAAGAGAACGTGCTCCTGTTCCACAGATGGATGCAACACTGCGGCCTCTTTAAAGTGGAACATCGGAATGATTGGGATATTGTTCCTTATTCCATTTGCAACATTTGTTGTCTAGTTTGAGGGGATAAATAAGGGAATATACCAGTTGCCATCATCATTTGCCACTGCTGTGTTTCAATATACAAACAAAAAACAAACAAACTTTTAAATGAATACAAAATATGTTAGTGTATATACATATGCATCTGAATTGTGTAAACGAATCTTATGTACAACTCAACAACAACAACAACAACAAAAAATCATCAGTTTGCCCAGAGAATATGATATTTACTGTCATGTACCTTCTTCTTCCATTAAATCTTTCCATGTGTAGATTTACTGTCGTCCTATAAAAAAAACTTGACTTTTTTTTTAACAATTACAAACTACCACGAATTCTTGTCGTGAAGCAATAGGAAAAGTAGGCTTCCTTAAGGTAAAGAAAAGATGAAACGAGAAAAAGTAGATGTTTATGAAAAGTTTATGAATCTGACAAAAAAAATTGGGCATGAATGTAACTATAGGCTGCTCTTTTTTCCGTGATATTGAAAGCATGACTTGTAATGTAGTGTTTGCAGTTTCAGATTTTTTTCTTCTTGTGTTTATGTATTTCATGCCAAATATAATGAGCTTTAAAAATAGAGTTGACACCTCTCAAGCAGCAACATTATTCTTTGATGTAGTACAGTTACTCAATATGAACAAATGTTTTGTATATTAAACTTCAGGACAAAATATTTAAGTTAAAAAAATGCTTTTTTAAATAGTTATTTATAAAAATCTTTGGTAAATGTAGTTTACTTCGTTGTTATTATTAGGCTTTTTGTGACTGGTTTAAAGGATTTTTAGATCCTTAGCTTTAATTCCCAATTAGGAAGTTGTACCATTAATTTTGAGGTGGTATAATTTGTTGTTGTCACTACTCTCCTGTCTTCCATATTTGATTTACTTTTTCATTGAACATAATCTGTTTTTGTCATCCAAAATTGTACAAAAAAAGAGTTTTATTCTATTTTGGTTACTTCACACTTCTTATGTTTGCTATTTTTGTATGAACAAATTTGAACAACTTTTGTTATATCAAATGACGTACTAAGCTACAACATCATCATATGCATAATGTATATCTACTTGTCATGTTGTTGTATGCCTGTTTATAGTTAAGTTTATTTGAAGGTGGGTATGATAATGATGAATGTTGTGATGAAAAATTTTCAAAATACCAAAATGTAGATCTGTTTACTTTCAGCCTCTAAGCATTATACATATATAATCAGCTCCATTAATTAGTCGGTGCAGTTTTCCATGACAATCTGATTATTGTAATTCCTAACTAACTACGTGCAAAAAAACAACAACTTGTTCTCCAAATTATACTAGATGTATATTACCGTGTCAACAATAAGTCAAGGTACATAAATATTAATATATTATATTTGTAGTAGCTTTTCTATATCAAGTATAAATTTCATTCATGTTCATTGTAATATATTTTGTTATACTACTCTAAAATGTAAATTAGCCTTTTTTAAAGTTATAAGGCTTGGCTGAATAAAAAGAGGGAGTCTTTCCAGAAATTCTGTGAAATCATCATAAATCATGACAAAAAAAAACTATTTTTGATATTTTGAAACTGTGTTATTATTACTGTTTAACAGGCTTGTTGTATAAACAAATATCTATTGGGATGTTACTTATGTCCATACAATATAGGGATGATTAATCCTGTGTCCGTGTAATTTAAGTAACTTTTAGATCATCATCATAATACTATGACTATTTTATCTGATATGGTACCTATTCATTATCATTATTATTTACTTGTGTCATAAATGTGATGCGACGTTGTAAAGCCCAACATGTAAAACTTTTTAATGATAATAAAAAATGATATCGTATTGTATATCTAATGACAATGCTAACAAAATAGGAGCAGTTGTTATATGATTTATAATTGTAAGAGTTTTATAAAATCCCGAGCGATGTATGATGATCAACGTCGTAAAACAATCCGGCGCATATTATTTGACAGAAACATAATAGGTTGAATAATAATCTCTCATCATCATCATCATCATCATCATATAATCAACTCCACTTGTTTTGAATTCAAACGATGAATGTCTTGCATAAAGGGGGGGGGATTGTTATGACAAAAAATTGAGCCAAGCGTTATTCAATAAAAATAATAATGATGAAATAAAATACAAATTAAATGGTATGATGACTACTAACAAATTCCCACAATCATTACTTGCATGGGAAAGGTATTTTTTCACTCGTGTTTCCGGTTGAGATGTAATTGTACAAAGAAAACATCCAGGATGATGTTTTTTTAGCATATACTTTCCAACTTATATAAATTTCACTACAATATGGTTTTTTTGCTGTAATAAAACGGGGAAAGTAAACAATTCTGAAAAGTGGTTTGATAAATATATCATCAAGTTGGCACAACGCAAGGCTTGTTGACGGTTAGGATACAAAAGGGGGATTTTGATTTTGCTTTATTATCCTGTGAATTTACAAAATGAATTGTGTTTGGTGTTGACTTGAGATACTAGAATGCAACACACAGCTCTGGGCATGGAAGTTTCATTAGAGGCATTCTAAGAAAGATTAATTGTGTTTTCCAACGGGATTGCTGTTTTCAGAAGAGATACCTGATACTCCCCACATCAAAGTGCTGGCACTGCAACATGCAATATAGTCTGGTATTTTGTATACCTCACACATTTGTTTGATGAAGGAAAACTTGGGAGTGGAGTGGGTGTTTTCGAAAAATATTTACACAGTCAAATTAACGGAAATACATACAACGTCACCCTTCTGCGAAAAATCTCTGAATCATATTCACAAAAATCCTGGTGTAATAGTTTGCATAAACAAAAAAAAAACAAGTTGTTCAAAGGGTACAAGAAACAAGCAATTGTACAACAAATGTTGTTTGTTACTTAACCTAGGAATACACAGATGTCAATTTAAATTTTATCCAGTCTGGACGGAATTTTAAACAATGCAGTTTTCATTGCATGGATGTAAGTTTTATGACAACTCAGTTTACCTACTGAATTAGGGTAAATTAAATAAAGCAGTAAGACCTGTAAATACGTAGCTGTGAGTTGCCACAGGGGCTGAAAACACATATATGTTTCCTTTAATTGCTCAATAAAAGCTTTCGGATGATGTGTCACTTGATATATGTCATTGAAAAAAAATTTTTTTACACACCTGCGCATACAATCACTTGCAAGGTGGATTCAAAGTTTCAGAGCCCGTTTCATTTGTTTCAAATGATATTCCACTTGGTATAGGTTGTCTAGTTTCCACCTAACCCCGGCGGAGGAATAGCGAGGTGGCTGAAAATCAATACGCTTCGAGACTAAGACCTCTAATGCTTACGAATACGAAATGTAAAGTAATTTGGATAAGCCGTTTTGAAGTTATCGTGGGGACACAAACATATAGACAACCATGTGCAATTCAATACTACGCTGTTGCACAGCTACGTAATAAAAAAACACACAGTCACTTACAATTACATAAAGTATCACATAATATTTTTTAGCCTTGTCCATAAAGCGTAGTTCCGTAGTTTATCTTTTCAGGTAGACATTTATTATGCATGCACTACGACATATGTTACTATGTTACATAGTAGCATGTTTGATGTTATGAATTTTGCTGATTATTATGTTGCTAGACATTTTTTCGAGGAGGCACATATAATATGCATCACTCAATTATGGTGGCACAAAAATTACAAAAAAAAACTATGATTCTTTTACAGATTTATTCCCATGGCTGGTGGAACAATTCATACACGACATGCATAAAATACTTGTATATATTTTCATTCCAGTTGTATTTCATTACTTTTTGTGCTTCTCTGCAGTTTGCTGTCTTGTGAAATGTCACACAGCTTACCAAGCAGCACACTTGGTCCTACACAACCCATATAACATCCCAAAAAAATTCTCTTATTTCATTTTTAATTTAGCCCAGGTATTTGCCATACCAAGAATTACCTTGAAATATTAATACATGTATACATCCATCCAACTTGTTCAGCGGGAGTCAACAAGGGAAAAAAAGAAGAAGAATTATTATTGAGCAATAATAATAATAATATAGTACACTCATGTAGTGCACTCTTATTTGCTTGTGTATTCTTCCAAAAGAGTTGTTATCTTACAACAATATAAAAAACAGCACAAACACAAAATCTTACAAAATAAACTTAAATTTACATACAAATGTCTTGGGGTGGCATATACAAGTCCTTGAAATGAATTTTTCATTACGTACTGGTTTGCTCATTCGAAACCGAGCTCTCCCTGTAATGTAATACACGTTGATAAATGATAACCCACATCATTACTTCACTTCCCTTGCTAGCTCCCACGCCAATTTATGAAGCATTTTGTCATATGAAGTTTAGTAGTGGTACATTCAGAAGAATATAAACCAAAATGTTTTTTCTTCTTCTTCTGCACATATGTTGTATGTTTTCCAGTAATTGAAAAAAAAGTGTTCATTTGATTTGGATGATTTATGGGAGAAACGACGTGCAATAGTTATTTGAAAAGGCAATTCTTTAAAACACCTTTCGTCGTTATGTGATGGCAAATTGGCATTGGGATGTTAATGGAAGACATATAAAAATTCATGCTGATGGATGAATGAATCTCGTCCAAGGCAACGAGAAAGAAGTTTTATATAAGAATTGGGGCAAAAAAATGAGGAAACAACAAGAAATTTCTTTTTCTTGCTGGTATGCAATAATAATACAAGTTGTTATATAAAGTTAACCTGTTTGAAACTTGATTTATATAACTGCCGAAAGCGTAATCCAAGTTATGGTTTAAAAAAAATCATCTGGAGAAACATTATTCCAATTGAATGAAAAAAAACAACTTAAAAATCGAATTTTATCGACATAGGTATGTAAATACCATCAGTTCATCTATGCAATAAAAATTTCGGACATTAAAACCTCTGTAAGGATTCTTTGACATGGTACACTCCCCCGCGCCCCCGCAACTACCATACCGTTAGACATCCATGATCTTGGATAGGGATTGACGACGGAAATGTACATGTGAAATTGGAACCGAATTTTAAATCAAATACTAACTAAGATTGAGTGCTCTCAGCCTGACGACATGCGACATCGCGACAGACAAACGGACAAATATGGTGATCCCACCTACAATCTGTGATAACTGCTTTGGCTAGTTAATAAATTTGGAAGTTGCTTTATTTGATATTCATGGAAATTTCCATGGTAGAATCTGGGGAATCGCACCATTTGTTCAATACAAAAAAAAAATATGGTGCGACCCTATACCTTCAAGCTGACTTGGCATCATATGATTCATGAGGGAACCATTTACCTTTTTTGTTTAAAAAAATGAATTAATAATTATTCTGGCAATGCCAATTCGTCGCCATGCGAGGTTAGGTCCCGGATGGAGCACACAAACGCAAAATGATCTTATGAAAAGCTGAAATCCATGCATGAAAAATGTGGAATGCGTAAACCAACACCAACCGATGTATGAAATGCACCTCTTTTATAATTAAAAGTGACTAATAATAAGTGCAATGAAAATTTGCCTTGTACACTTTATGCCCCCACAATAATAATAATAATAATAATATATATGCCAGCATTTAGATTAGTTTTTTTCTCTCTCTTTCAATGTGATTAATACGTCATGAACCAAAAATACAAATTTTATTTGATCCAAGTTAATAGCTATTTTCAGTTTTTTTTTAAATTTTCTGCGCATCCCATACATCACAGAGAGAGATAGTAATAAAAATCGGGTTATTGATTTTTATTTTACAAATTTGGCGTTCTCTGTTCTGATTGAACTTTTGGCATCTCGTAAAAAAATGTATATCAAAAGTCTTATGATTATTCTTGTTGACTTGACTGTATATACTATACCACCCTCCTCCTCTAACTCATAATCCCACTGCCACACATAAATAAATATATGCATATATAAATGTATTTTCTGCACATTTTGCACTCACTCACCACCGGCGTCAAGTATCACAACAAAGCCGCAAAGGCCCGACCTGTCACGTACGTCAACCTTGTTTTTTCCTCAAAGGTGGAGGATGTTGAAAGTAAAAGTAATCTCTCAAGATATGATTATATTATCAAAAAAAAAGCCCTTGTCTCTCTTTTCTTCTTCTCTCGCCTTACCTTGCTCCTACAGTGATAATAATTTGATTTTTTAACAAGCTTACATAATAATGTATGTTAATGTGCATATTGTGGAAAACAAAAACGTCGCATTTCATCATCAAACGACACACATCCTTTCGTCATCACATCATCTCTCCATCAAAAATCAGTAATCCATAAAGTTCGTCTTCATCATCATCATCATCATCATCACCCATTCATTTTCCACCACCACCACCGCTCATTCATTCCATGTAGGTGCTCATCATCACTAATGCATCTTAATGTGAAAGAGTGAGGACAAGTACTACGTTCATACGTTCTTCTCATAATATTTTAATTCTCTTCGAACTCAACAATTCTTCTTCGTTTTTTTTAAATATAAAGCAGCACAAAATAGTAAGCATTAAAAATACCAATCCTTACTCTACTCCTCCTGCTGCTGCAGAGCTCTTCATCGCCACCATGCATGCTCCTGTGTATTATTATTATTATTTTTTTCTTTATAAATTTAATAATACGAAGATAGGCACATTCCATTTCTGAATGTTTGATGTTTTGTAAGTGAAGTTTTCGGAAAAAGCACTCTTCTCCAAACCATCATCTCTCTTCATCATCAGGATTATCATCATCATTAACGTTCTATACAGTCGTTAAATAATGTATGGGTGCATATATGAACATACATAGTTAACTGAGTGATAATTCGTTGGCCTTTTTTTTCTTCTTCTTGTCAGCTCCTTTCGATTATAATTTGATCACACCAAACGCGACGACTCAAATTGAGTTCATCTTCTTCATCAGATCCTTTTCATCGTCAAACAGAAGAGAGAAGCATTTTGTTTGAGAAGCAAACCTTGCAGCTCCAAGCCTCTCCTCCGCTCTTTTTGCTTCGTGCTTAAAAAACAAATCTCTTTGTCGAATACTCACAGGTAGTTAATAAGAGGCAATATTATTAATTGATTGCTGTCTATGTAAACGTGACTTAAGTCACATCCCCCCAAAAAACAACTCTCTGTGTTTAAAGTGATTAGAACAGAATCCACACCGGCTGGGCCTGCACGGAGTAGTTTTGAGCCCTCCTTTTTATAGGATTTAAAAAAAACATAAGACTTTCATATGGACTCTAGTTTCCGACACGTACAAACTAAACCAAAGAAGTAAAGTGAATTGCTTTCCCGATACTTTTGAGTGTTATTTTAGTAGTACAGTTTTATATTTGACATGAGATGTGTCCAAGAGTAAATTAAACTTTTTTTTTTGAGTGGGGAGAAAACAGTAACTTTGATGATGTGATGTGAGCATGTAAAACGTGTGAGTGCGAGATTTTATTTGATGGGAAAAAGATGTATCTGAGCTTTAAAAAGTAATATCGAAAGTATTTCAGACGAAAATCGATTTTACATTTGCACTCAATCTGGAAAGTTAAGCATTTTAATAGACTTTTTTGTTGTTGCTGCTGCTTCTTCTCCTCCTGTGCGCCGCGAGGCTAACAAATCCAGACAGAATGGCGTATTTAGTCAAGTATTTTGTGTACACATATGCCGTTTACCTTGTACTAATTGAAATTGCACAACCAGCATGGAGTCAGGCTAACAGCAGCAGCACCAGTAACACTACCACCAGACATCGACGAGAGGATCGGGGCAAGAAAGCGTCGCTGGTGAGAAAGCTGATGAGGAAAAAACCGAAAGATGGGAATATACGACTGATGGATGGAGGCCATGAGCATGAGGGTAAGGAGAAAATTACGCTTTTCATCTTCTTCTTTCTCTTCATTTGCATTTTACTTTTATTACACCCTGTACTCTGTCACTATACATGACTATTAATGACTTGGCTAGGTACATTTTTTTAATACAAAACATTTTTTGGGTTGTTATTAATTCACTTCATTTCACTTCTCATGAATATCTCGCTATAAATGTTGACATGAGTTAAATTATTTGTTTGAATGTGTACGTGTGTTTGCACTTTACGTCATTTTAACTCAAAATATTTTATCAAAAGAGAGTTGGTTGCAATATATATAAATAATATGAAGCTTTCCATTTCATTTGTTTTTAATGGAATCATCATCTTTCAATGGAATTTTCATCTCTGGAGAAGAAGAGAAGAGGAAGGGAGAAGATCGAAGTGACATTTTTGAGACATGTCATGTGTGTCATCATCATCCTGAGCTTCTTGTTGATTTTTCATAGACAGATAGACACATTCCTCTGTGCTTCTTCTGCTTCACATGAGGATGATGATGATGATGATGTGACGATGGTGTTGATGTGTACTGACCTTGAAATGTCTCCAGTAGTAATAGTTTTCATGTAATATTTAGATTTTGTTTTTGTTCTACATGATGATTTGAATGAAAGGGAAATGAATGAACGATAATGGCAATGAGATTTTATTTTTTTGCTGTCGTTGTTTGAGTAATTTTTCAATCAATATCAAAAGTGTCCAAGAAGTAATTATTATAAGAGGAACCGCATAATCATAATCATATTAATCATATATTTCAGAGAAAAAACTGTAATTAAATTAATGCCGTGCATATATTTTCTTGTTTGTATTTAAACTGTCGCGCTACCAAATTCCACTCGAGCAAATAATGTTTTTATTACTGTATTACCTATGTTGTTTATGTAACGCGGTGAGTTTGCTGAGTTCATTGGAGTCTTTCATGCAGCAGACAAGTGGAACTCCACCAGAGAATGAGACGAGCAGTAGCAGTGTCATGTGACCTGACCTATTGGGCTTTAAAGGATTTTGATGAGTATTTAGCATTCTCTCACCCTCCTTTTTTAAGTGCGTCTTGTGTGTTCTGTGCTACTCTGTACAACTTTGAGTAGAACTGACGGGAGGATAGGAGAATTAATGAGAGATATTCCATTCCAAACTGAAGAATTTTATTTTTTAGTTCCAGAGAACGAACATAATATTGCTTCTCCCTCTGTCTTCTGTTTCATACACGTACGCAAAGAACAACATAAAGCCATTATTAACTTGATGATGATGATGATGACACACATGACAAACAAATAATAATGCTAGAGCAACCGCTTGCCATCATCATCTTCTTCATCGCAGCATAGCCAGGATTCAGTATTACATAGAAAATGAGTTTAAAATGGATCATGATTCACTTAAAAAGAAAACACAAGTTAATAAATTGGGACAAACATGTAAATTTGGATTTCCTTGCTGACAGCACAGCGGAATAAATATGACAAGAAAAACTCGTTACATATTCAAGTAGCTAGATAGAGAGATATCCAGCTCAAGTTTGAGCTTCTTTTTGTTACCATAAATTTTTTTATTAACTGGCCAATCCAGCATGACAAAGTGTCAGTTAATTGATAATCTTTAAAATGTGATTAAGGATTTTAACAATTTCCTTTATGGAAGCTCAAATTTTAGAAGAAAAAATATTTGAGTGACTCATCGTCAGTTTGTTTGAACTATGACCTATTTATCTAGCAAACTGTAAAACTTGATTCCATAGATAGGGTTTCAATTGAAGCGAGACGACCATTATGTTTTCAAAAAAAACTTGATCTAGTCATGTAAGTAAAGCAAGTCCGCATGGCTGGACAAATTTATTGTTTGCATCATGATGCTTATAATAAAAGTATTAGAGTGAGAATGAGGTTACGCTTAAATGGCTAAACTTCTAAAAAAACAGCCATTTAAAGGGATTAGTACACACGTTTGATGATGTCAATGATGGATTATAACATGCACAGGCGGAATGAAATGGAGATGAGTACTTATTGATTTTATTTTTCTGTGTCTGTCCCTCCCCTGGCCGGATGTTGGCATGCAGAAAATAATGGTTTATTCGACAAGACTTGACAAAGATAACAACACAAGAAAAATTTCTTACATTTGGGGAGGAAAAAAATACCCGGACTGATCCCCGAATCCCCTGAGGGGATTCTGAACTGTCCACTTTCAAAAATTAAAGTATTCTCTTGTATGTAATTAGTCTGTACTTCCTTAAAACGTTACAGTGTTTTAGTTCATTCTCAAACTCTCTGCCTGGTCTAAACCACACAATAAGTACACTTTCCCTTTACACTCTGGTATTTCTCACGCTTTACTGCTCCTCATTATTCAAAAATCTGTGGGCTACTACTACAAGTCTACGCTGTGTAGGAAAATTCCTGATTTAGTGCGTTTACATTTTGAGCTGGTTTCGATTACCACAAATGGGCATGATCTTTTTTTTCTCCCCCGAATATAGACTTAATAATAGGCAGGCACGATATTTACGAAAAGATTCTCATACGCAGTGATGGAAGATCATGCAATCAACTGACAATCATATCTCACCCTCCATACTCGCAGTATTGAACTTGTTCTCATTATTATGTCAGGGCTAGATTGCCTATTCCTTTCAAGCCCATTTAATGTGTTATTTCAAACCTTCCAGCATCATCATACATTTCAGAATTTTCCAAAAGCGATCAAAAGAACTCTTCCTGGCACATGTTTTTTTTTCACTAAGAGTGATTGAACTTTTATCGGTTCACGAATTTCTTAAAAATGTTCCTGGCATTTTGGTTTTTTTTGTGCAATATCCGCAGAATACATACTACCTATGTATGTACATTCAACCCTGATCTCTACTAAACTTAACCCCTCTGTCACATATAAAGCAGTTTCTGGAAGCTTTCTTTTTTTGTCTATTGTAAATTCCAGTGTTATGCAGAATTGCTTGAGCATCATCTCCGAAAATCGCTTTTACTCCCACTTGGATCTCTCTGGACGAACACACCACCATCACTACTACAGTACGTACGTGGGCGTTTTGGTTTCCTGTGTAACGGTCTGGTTTAGCCATCATCTTCCTTAGTTTTTCGCTTGGATAAAAATCCGTTCCAGCCGAGATTATAATACTCAATAAAATACTTATCATGAAATAAGAATAAGAAACGCTCATGCTCTTACAATATTACATGCATAATATGTGATATATACTTACATAATGTGCATCTCTCAACAATACCTCATATCCTAAATAATTATACACACCCGTTATCGTTTCCTGTCTGGGTTCACGTGTACCCACACAACATAACACATAGTATATTCAATCCTTCAACTATTACTACGAGTTAAAACTTGTCTTTAAAAATCCACTTATCCACTGTCCGCCCACTTTTTTGCCAAGATGTTAAATTCTGTCATCAATTCCACATCCTCTTTGTAATAGATATACGCGTTGCATGTTATTAAATACCTGGTTTGTGAGTTACTTAGATCAAATAAATAATGATAAGCAAACGAATGGCGCACATATTTTTCACTATTCACTCACATTTCTCAATTCCATTCTAATGATGACTCTTCTGTAATGGTTGGAAATGAAATATTAGCCGTACATATCATATAACAGTATTCAAGAAAAATAAATATAATTCAGGTAGAAAATTCCACTTCCATCCTCATCGTCCGGTTGACTTCTATGGATTGTGTGGGTGTGTGTGTGTCTGTGTGTGTGGAATGTTGGTTTTAATATTGGTTCGACGCACGTTTTTAGGTTTTTTAGTCTTTCTGTTAATATTTGGCGGTTAACATTACGCTTCACCCGGCAGCATATTATCATTCCATGCCTCATCAGCAACAACCCTGCATATATTTTTTTGGCTATTATGATGACTACTTCTATGCATAATATCGCAGAGAGTAACTGAGATGATGATTATGACGATGATACAAACCATGATCACGAATAAAAGCAAAAACTATCCCAGCACAAAAGGGAAGTAGGATTCTCGAAATTTCAGTACTAACAATAATAAGTCATCATCAGTAAAATGGAGGGGATGGCTAACGAGAGCGAGTGAGAGGGAATAAAAATTGAAAATCCAAACGAAAAGCGCTCTCGACATTTTGGTTAAAAAAATAACACAGCATTTCGTAGCGGTGGTGGTGTAGCCACAGACACAAGTACCACCCAACTTGACGACTAATTCATGAAGTGTAACACACTGACTCAGATACTTAAGTAATAACAAGCGTTATTTTCTTTCTTTCTCTCTCTTTCTTTTTTTTACTCTGTACGTTATCTCTCTCTCTTTTTTTTACAGGAAGAACGGCACAAACTTCTATTCCAGATATTAAGGTGGACATTAAGGCCGCTCATAATGGAAGATTTGGCGAAGGCACAGGCAGGGACTACCACTTATTTCCTTTTCTTTCTCTCTCGCTCTCTCTTATCAAATTTAATGATATTATTGCATTACTGTTAATGTAACTAGGGGAGTAGTAGTAGTATCATCATATAATCATCATCATGATGATCCTGCATCCTTTTCTGCCAAAAAAGGCATGGTCTGACCTACATTGCACGTTATATATTATGTAGCTTGTTGCTCTACAAAAAAAAATCATGCCATGATTTTGGCTCCAAAAGAAAATCTTAACAATGTGAATGTTGTACAAAAGAAGACGAGAAGAAAAAAAATACCAGAGATAAAGAGCTATATTATCGTCATCCTTCATGATATGGTTATTTTTCCTGGAGGTATTTTTTTTGTACATCAAATGATATGAGTTTGGTTGACTCATTCAACGTATTATAAAAAATAAGCATGTTTGGTTTTAATAAAAATTATTAATGTGTCCCTCTGTCTATTTTTTTCTCTCTCTCTCTCTCTCTCTCTCGTTATTTTCACACAGCCAGATACTGGTTAGACAATGTACTGTGTGATGGCACAGAATCATCTTTGCTGGAGTGTCGACATGATGGTTGGGGTGTTCATGACTGTACTGCTTCTGAAACAGCGGGTGTGATTTGTGCCAGAGTGAATCCGTCATCTGAGGAATTCACCTTCACCACAAGAAGGCCACCACCAACACCACCAGTTCCAAGAAGAAGAATTAAAGTAAGAAGCAGAAGAAGAAAGAGCCAAGTAAACCAAGAATACTAACATATGTGGAGTAGAAACTAAATCACTAATACGACTAAAAA
>JAHZNC010004841.1:0-17859 GCA_027744095.1 Zhuqinia jingwanae | reverse complement strand
GAGGCTTCTCAATAGAACTGAACGATTTTAATAGTACAGAATATAACTTATACATTATTTGCATCAACATGATATTCAGATCGTATTAATTAATAATTGTATGTTATAATATTAACTGCTTGTTTTTTACATAGACGCATGCATGAATACTCATTTTCAAGGGACAAATGTTTGGACTCAAAGTTTAGTAAGTTTGCAGAGTGTTCCGTCTCAGCCTCAGCAAAATTTGCTGGTATACCCAGGGGACTCATCAATCTTGATTTTTTCTCTGAATGATGGAAATCGGACTGCTATAATGTACAACATGCAGGAACTTCCTTACGTAGCCAACTTGTTCGATTTTGAAGTACAAACCAGCTTCAAAGAACAATGTGTACCATCTCTAATATACGGTTATTACGTGCCACCTCGCACTGAAGGTATCTTGCATGTCATTAATTACCAATCAACTTAGTAAAAAGTAAATTAAAAGCAATGCCTTTGAAGTCATAATCATAAAATCAAATTATTACATTTTACAGATGATGACTTCTTTGGAGGGCAGCTTCCAGTCTGGCAAATGAAAATGGTGCAGTATTTTCTCAAGTATAAACAAGACAGCTGGAAAATGCATGGCGTGCCAGAAGTTTTCAACGTGGAGTACTGGATTGGAAAACTAATGAGCGTAATAGGAGAATTTCATATTGTTTCAAAACTCCGATTCTGTTGCAGGGTACGTGAGCTACATGCTACATATAACTAAAAGAATAATTATTAATAATAACTACTTGCCATAATGACTAAAAAGAATTTATTTGGAAAATGATTTCTCTTTATAATTAACTAGACGTGCAAAGTTCCATGGACTTCAAAAAAGGGAACGATTGTTTTCAGATTTTGCTACAATTCAACATTTAGGCAAGGATGGATTTTGATGCGCATTTTTGGGCAAATTTGCATGCGTCAGGAATGCTGCGACTGGACCTTTCAGAACCCAGCATGTTACCCAGAAGAAATTGACAGGGTAATTTAAGACAATTTAAAACAGAAGTTTCGGTAATCGGATTACCTTGTGCTACGTAGGTATTATAATTAATTATGATATTCTCTCTCCCAACCAGGCAATGAAGAAATTATCTGAATACATTGGAAATCAATGTTATGGAATCGCTGTCAAGCCAAATTGTTTCGACGAGTGTTTCAAATCTATCCGAAAAAGTGGAAATGTCGGAAGTAACAACTCAGTCGGCAAGGAACGTGAGAAATCGAACATCTCTCCTACACCTCACAAGAAAGAATTCTGCCAAGCCTGTATGAATGGAGTGTGCAAGAATTTATTCGCTAAGCCCTTCGTTGCACCGTCGAAATCAATTCCCCACTAATAGTTCATTGTAAAGTCTTGTAGAGTTTACAACACCGGTTATTCTTGTTACGCACAGGAGTTCAGAAAAAAATCATAGAATAGCCTGTCATACAGAAAAGATACAACTTTTTTATTTTACATTTACTACTAGTTTTTCAGATTGTGCGTTGTGCACATGCATTTTTATTTCTAGTAAGAGTTGTGAATTTATTTTCACCATTAATATATCCCATTTGTTATTTTTGCAATTTATTGTTAATTTTTAAAATAAAGTTTGTACTTCACCTAATCATATAATAAATAAATACAAATACTTATGTAACTATATAATGCTTATAAAATCTATTTTTTAACATAAACATGATTATCAACTCCAATGCATTCACCAACTGTTACCATTCTGAATCCTTTTGATCTCACATACTCGATTGCCTTTCTAGCCAATTCCCCCGATCTTGGAACTGGATCGTGATGTAGTGTAATAAAACTTGATACCAATGAATCTTGCATTTTATTTTCGTAGTTTTTAAAGGAAGCATCGATGTTATTATTATAATACCAATCTTTTGTATCCAAATTCCATCGGATTACTTGGTACCCGAATTCATTCTGAATAAAATTGACTACTGTATCATTGGTATAGCCGTAAGGAGGACGTAGTACGGTCATATTGATCCCCAGTATATTATGAACAGTAATTGCTAAACGAGATATGTCCCGATGGATCTGCTCCTTTGTTACATTTAAAATGAGATTTGAATGGCTCCACGTATGACTACCAATTTGATGTCCCTACAGCAAAATGTCAAAAATAGTTTAATAAGATTTAGTTGATTATTTTCATTGTGTGTAAAAATGAGCGTACTCTCATTTCATTAGTTCATTTCATTGTCAAAAAAAGGCATTTCAATTATATTTACCTCTGCAAATATGTGACGTAAAAGGTTTTGCTTTCGTTCGTCAGCATCTAAAAGTGTGCTGTCGTGACCCTTTCCTGTCACAAAAAAGGTTGCTTTCACTCCTTCTTCACGAAGAACCTTGAGTACATTTTGAGTTCCCCCGTTGGGTGAAGGACCGTCATCTTTCGTATGTTCAATTCAAACAGAGTGATAAACCCTTATTTCCAAAATTCTAATAAAGGGATGTGGAATGAGTAAGTACATACCAAAGGTTAGGGCAACCAAGCCTGGAATGGTACAGTTGTGAACCCCCGGATATTCAGTGAACTCCATTGAATTTGCAATTACATTTGTTGCCAGAAATAAGACGATATGTCCTTTTAAAATCTGCATTTTGTTGACTCTATGACACTTTGTTTTGATGGATGGAGTCGTCTAGGCAAGTATTTTTACAATTTTCTTGTACCAAATTGACTGATGAAGGCGCATATTTTATACTCCAGCATCATCATCATCACTATTGACTTTGTACAAACTTAAACAGAAAGATGAATTACTCGACATTTGCATACGCCATATTAACAATTAGCTTATCAATAGCCATATTTGTGTGGTTCTAAGAAACTAATATGTTAGGCGAAAAGATGTGCAAAATATACATAAAATATCAAGTCTCGACTAAACGTTTCCATTATTATGGATCTCATCATTCTCATCACATGTATGATCAAATTACATTATTTATTATGTTACATCAAAACAGAACAGAAAATTATCCAATTGGATGTGCATCACTTTACTCTGAAATGCGATGCTACAACATGAATGAATAGGTTATAGACTCTTTTGACACACATTCAGTTTTTGTTGTATTTGTACCTTTATACCTTTTGTATTCTGGGAACATATTGATGATGGATAAATGGAATAACTCCTAATGAAAAATGCATGGACTCGATTACTTGGCACGTGCATATGTTTTTTTATTTGGTTTTCATCAAGTTGTGCATTATAATAACAATATTACATTAATATAATACCGCTAAGGACAATAACAATAATAATAATAGTTACGCACATATGTAACCTTACATTTTGAATCATAATGCATATTATATGTATGTGTTGCGTTTTGGTGGAGTTATAGTTATTATAGTATAACTGTTATACTATGCATTTCCGATACATTCACTCACGGTCACCAGTCGGAATCCCTTTGATCTTATAAAATCAATTGCCATTGCTGCTAGCTCTCCAGACCTTACTACCGGATCGTGATGAAGGGCAATAAAGCTATCGCTAACATTCGAGGCATTTCCCATAACTTCCAAGTAGCTCGAAAATGATGTCTCCACATCTTCCTTGTGCTGCCAGTCATTGGTATCCAAATTCCAGTTTATCACACTATAACCAAATTCTTCCTGAAGTAAACGAACCACAGTTTGATTCCAACTTCCATATGGTGGTCGTAAAACAGTTGGTACTATTCCAGCAATGTCACGGAGTGCAGTACTAATTCTATTCACATCAGCAATAATATCTTCTCTGGTGCGATTAGCGATTAGGCTGTCGTGTGAAAATGTGTGACTACCAATTTGATGTCCCTATTATCATATACATATACACGTGGTGACATTTTAGATGCAATGTTGGATTATGAGCTAGTGGAAAACAAATTATTTAGGTAAGCAAATACCTCACTATGAATTCTTCTCAGTAGTTCATGCTTGCGGGGATCCACAGTTAAATTGGTGGCATCATGGCCATATCCTGTCACAAAGAAAGTGGCTTTGACATCCTTTTCTGCAAGCACTTGGAGCACTCGTTCAGTACCGCCATTATACGTTGGGCCATCGTCTAAATATACATATATATAGAGAGAAAACTTTTGTGTTGCGTCATGTTACATTTTCAGCTGTCAAACTAGACAATTTGTTGACAACAACATACCAAATGTTAGTGCGAACAATCCAGGTCTGGTGCAATTGGTAACGACGGAATACGCTTGTTTGGGTCTGTGAACATGTTGCAATTTTTGAGCTCCTGTTTGTTGAAAATAGTATATGGAAAACAGTAAATGTTTCAAGAAAGTGTGAGATTTGAGCACGTGTTGCCTTTTGCGTGAAGCCCTTGACATTCAAAAGCAAGCTAATAATAATAGGAACATGGTTCAATTTAATTATATACATACATACAAAAAACATCCAAACAATTTGTCTTTTTTATTCACATGACCATAAACAAATTGTTGCATCAACATGATACAAAATACAAAGTGGACTATTACACTACGCGTTCTTGCAAACAAAATACAAACTAGCACATGATTGACAACGAGGATAAACAATGATTGACAAAACATAATCATTAAAGCTATTCATCAAATAGATAAAACAGAAATGAAAGCGATTTTTCCCATGAATACGTTGAGCCGTCAGATAAATCATATTTGAATTTGTCGACAGCTTCTGGATAATGCAAACCTTGTTGATGATAAGTTGTTGCAATCGGGACCGACATAACTTTTGACGGTACTCCAATTTTGTCATAAGGTAGTGGGCAGTTAGTAGAAGTCTTTGTGGTAATTTCCAATCGTAGCCGACCCACTTGAGTGGAAAACTGTAGCGATCCCACTAAAAGTTTAGATTTTTTTAATTTAAGATGATTTACCAATGCATACTACATTGTATAAGATGCTCACAACGTGGAATCCATAAAGTATACATACCAAAATCAATCGGCTGTCCATCATTACTGGCAACTTGTAATGGATATTTGTCGGAGGCTTGTGTAAGCGTCAATGTTATATCACTTTGTGTAATGTTGATATCAATAACATTTTCCAAATATTTCACACCTGTTTCGAAACAGTAAAATTACCAAGTTCACCACTAACTCGCATATTATGCATAACATTTTTGGGTACATACCTTTAAATGTTAAGGCAGATGAGTCTGGAAGCACCCTTGGCTTTTCAATGATAATCTTTTCAGGATGCACGCGAAGCCCACCATATCCACTGAAAATGGATTGGAGGAATCCTCCCATCCCAGTAATGAAGTTAATTGCTCCAAGTACTTATAGGTATTTCGTTGTTGTGTATAACCTTAAAGGGCTCCCTCATGTACCACTGATAGCTCCTATTAAAAATTTGTGCTGCTTCCTCCATTTCATCCAACTCCAAAAATCCAACCGTATGCATGGCCCATGTCATTGCTGGCCCATCTTCGCGGGTAACATTATCGTAAACCAACAAGTCATTTTTCCTAGTTGATGCTGGGATATCATACAATTGTGGGAAGCCCATTAGCACGACATCCGCTTGTTTAATCGGAGTTCCAAACTCATAACCCTCGTACTCAGGATGATAGTCATGTTCTTCATCGTACAACATCTTTATAGACTTTGCTAGCTCAAGCCACTCGTCAGGCACATCTTCAAACATTCCCTGCTCGCCGTTATTATTGCAAAGGCATTCAGCGTACTTTGCATAAAATATGGAATAGCCTGCTCCAATGTTAGTGTATCCATTATTGTCAACTCCGTAGTTGTCTTCGTCAGGCGGCATCACCCCTTTAATATCATGATATCCTGTGGTTGCATTGTAGGTTGAACGACTTGTCCAAAACTCGGCAATATCTCGCAGTAAACCACATCCATTTGTTACGTAATCAGACTGGCGTTCCGTTAACCAACTCAAATCTCTTGTTACCGCAATATACTGTCTGATGGCGTAAGAAATGTCACTGCTCACATGAACTTGAAAGTCCCTTGTTTCAGGGCAGCAGTCCGGTGTCACTTCTCTTCCTGTTCTGCCCGATTCCCACGGAAAGCGCGCTTAATATTTTTAATAAAAAAAAAAAGTTAATGTACAACATAATATAATTTTGTCAAAATTAAGTAATTTTATAAATATTTTTTTATACCTCCTTTATATTCAGTTTTATTTGCATGATCTCTTGCTGCCCCGGTCAGATGTAGTCGATAGTTTAGAATTTCTCTAGCCAAATCAGGATACAAGTACAGGATGGGTGGATACATCCAAGTTTCCGTATCCCAGAAGGAATGTCCCTGGTAGTCCGTAAGACGGGAGCCATACGCTAGTCCACCTGGGCTCAAGCCGTAGAATTGCATGTTGGGAGTGTGAGATTTGGATGGGCTAACTGGAAGGGAACTCAGAATATAGTACAAGCTTCCGTAAACAACTTTTGCTAATGCCAGGTTCCCTTCGACCTGAATCGCCCCATTAGCCCAGACGTCTTCCCAAGCTTTTACGTGTTGTTGAAGAAGTTGATTTTGTTGGTCATCAACAATCATACTGGCAACTAAATATAATAGCAAAACTCATAATTCATTACATAACCACAGATTTAACACTTCGGAAACTTCATTCTGTACAATAATGAATTTGATTAAATTTATTAATGCCCTACCTGTGTTGAAATCAGACTGGATTTCTTCTAAACTAAAGCCGTACGCTGTAATAAATGTTTGAGTTGAGATGGAATTTGCAGCGACAGTAATCGAGTTTGGAATCCTTCGACCTGAATCGCCCCATTAGCCCAGACGTCTTCCCAAGCTTTTACGTGTTGTTGAAGAAGTTGATTTTGTTGGTCATCAACAATCATACTGGCAACTAAATATAATAGAAAAACCCATAATTCATTACATAACCACAGATTTAACACTTCGTAAACTTCATTCTGTACAATAATGAATTTGATTAAATTTATTAATGCACTACCTGTGTTGAAATCAGACTGGATTTCTTCTAAACTAAAGCCGTACGCTGTAATAAATGTTTGAGTTGAGATGGAATTTGCAGCGACAGTAATCGAGTTTGGAACAGCAGTAGAAACGGAGCAAGCCTTTTGCATTGTTTCTTGATATGTGGAATCTTCCCTTTCTAATGTTTCCGCACACATATACCTGGCTCCAAGGAGTGAGCCATACTCGCCCGTTTCCGGTGTATTCAAATCCTCACTGGCGCTTCCTGGATTGCTTGCAATTGTCAGAGACACTGAGGCTAATAGTAATAAACGACAAAAGATTTTTGGGCATTACTTTGAGCGAAAAATATTGTTGACTCTTAAAATTAAAATTCACTAACCAGTTGAATTATTGATAACTTCAATTTGGGTCACAATAACTCTGGTATAATAGCGATGAGCAAAAGTTCTTTGCTCAATTCTGGTTCCTCCGGTGAGCACAATGTGCTCAGTGAAGACTCCTTTGCCAACATCCAGAGCAAACGTTTGATTTTGTATTGGTGCATCACTTGATGAAGTATTGATTCGGATGTTATTTCCGGATGGGATGCGAGCTCTGTGAGATTCTCCTCTTTCACCGTTATATAATCCATTCATGTGAACCGTGTCCGTGTAAACTGTTGTGGCCACGTGACCGTTCCCCACACTTGCCATTTGTCTAGCGATAAAGTCCCCATTTTCGTCCACTGGAAGACTGGCTCATATAAAATCACATATAAAAAGGTTCAGTTACAAAATATGACACATATCCCCTGTGTTACGTTACATGTAAGTTGTAATATCGGTAGCTTACGTTTTTGATTCAAAAACCGTTGGAAGCAAACTAATGTCCTCAAATTGCTGTTGCTGTGATTGTGCTACACAGCAAAGTACCAAACAACAAAGTATTTGTAATGAACGAGCCATTTTCACTTTCTATAAACTCATCAGGACAGAGTGTGTCCACTCAATGAATATATTGAATACGAAATCAGAGTAGTAGGTGGCAGCTACAACCACTTTCCCTTGTGCTATCTGCATTTTTTTGTTGCCTTACAAAATAATCGTTATGTAATTAATCATGATGATAGATAAAGCGGCCAATTGGCCATGGCATTCAACATGTGTCAACCTTCCTTATGTGTTCTGCCACTACTACAATAATAACACATTAAACTGGTTTTAATGTTTCGTTATGATGAGTGCATCGTAAAAAAAATATTTATCTAGTATAATATCATAATCCAATCTTAATTCATTTTTTGTACTGTAGTATATATGCCATGTGAGATAACTTGATATTATTATCATCATTTATGTGTCAAATGTTTAGTTCATCGATTCATCTCACTTACGAGAAGCTATATGATTTGACGATGATAATAATGGTGACATAATAGTCCATGGCTATTATGTTTCGTCGTATGTACATCGAGCATTCGACTTATTTATCTTATACCACTCTGCTCCTGCTCGATCCAGAAGAATTGGGTCAATGTAGAACGCAGTGGTATACCTATGTTTTGGCTGCAGTTGTCGGGAATGATTTCTTTTTGCAAATAATTTATGAAAAAGAGTTTTTAGGGCAGTAATCATACGACAAAAAAAAACAACCAAGAATTATCATATCGCTTGTGTACTTAACCTGCTCTGATACGCAATCGGAAAAACTTTCCATAATATGTACATTGCGTGTCTGTGAAAATAATACGAATACATTAGTCACCTTGCGACAAGTTGGTTCATTCATATTTCATTTCCCCCATTTGATGATTTCAGTCAAAGATGTGAAAAAAAAGAAGTCGGACGTTTGCTTTGGTTATGTTGTTCGCATCCTGTTGATCAAACACAAATTTGGGGAACTTTTTATTATTATTTTCCTGATGCTTCAATGATGGGGTACCCTGAAATTCAGAATTGGCTCTTTATGAGCTGGCTAACCCCAATTATGGCTCCATGCATTGGAGGTTTGTTATACTATCTTCAAGAAAGGGATCACAAAGACTATATTGCGTCCCATTCAACCCCAATGAAAGTTTATTTTGCCCTTTTGGCTCCAGCGACATGGTACCTTACAGCTTGTGTAAGATTAGATTGATTTTATGCTTATTATTGCATATAACATCATAAAAAAATACTAATCAATAATTCCCTAGTTGATGTATTATGGACACAAACTGCACTACAATCTTTTGTGTGAGCCAGCATCTAAATTCCATAAGAAGGACACGGGGAATTACCAGTGTCCGTCTGCCAGTGTTGGTTTTAACAACTTTTTTTCGTGGCTCGCCTGTTCTAATGCTGATGATGATGATGCCTTTTTTCAAGAATATTCCAGTGTAGTTGAAGAATGGGTAGAAATGCATAATGATAATATTAAAAATATATCAACCCCTTTACAAATGGCATTCATTTAAGGGTGTTGTCACTATTATTATTATGCTCCCATGCATGCAAACCCCTAATTCATTTCAGCGGTTTGAATATAGGAAAAGGAAGTCGCCAAAATGTTTTGGTGGTACATGGTTGCAAAAAATTGGGAATTCTTGGATTTGTTGCTGCCAGCATTAGCTAACATAGAAATTTCATATCTAAATGTATTTCATCACATGACCATGGCCATCTTTGCTTGGGCTGGCGTTAAATATGCACCTGGAGGATCGAGTAAGATATGTATATTTAACAAAAAATGTAGTAATGATTATTTTACATGTGATATAAACATGATATAAACATGATCACTAATCCATTAATAATTAATTAATAATTATTATAACCTCATTCAGCAATTATATGGGCAACTATAAACTGTGGATTCCTCGCAATAGCTTATACCTATCAAGCTCTGAGGCGGATATTCCCCACTTTGGTAAATGATGCAACTTGGAATATCATAAGAAAATCGATTGGGGTTTTAAAAATTGTAAGGCTTTATAAAAAAGCATATTTATATATTTTTGTACACAATAATATTTATTTGAATTTTAAAAAAATATATACTTTTCCTGATTTTTAACTTACTTTCCTGATGTAGGCACACTTTTTTATTACTGGAGTACATTGCGTTACCGTTATTCATGCTGACTGCGGTTATTCGAAATGCCCTGCCTCAGTACTTTTAGTTTTTGTCACTTGCCTTATCTCTGCTTCATTTTATGACAGTGGTGGAGGTGGAGGAGATGATAATCAAGCACCTGCAAACAATAATGATGGCAGCGATGATGATTCCAGTGGTGGTAGTAGTGACGATGATAATAATGAAGACAAGAACAACAATGACGATGACAAAAATATAAACGTCCCGACCCAAAATGTGGAAAGCACCGAGCCTAGTAAACTTGGGAATGAAAACCCTAATGATAAAGGACCCATGCAAATTAACACGGCAAGCCTGAAAACAGTTCCAGGAACATTCCACACATCAAGATACCATCACAGATATCAGAACATGAGTGCCTACAAAACTTATGATGATATGGCAGCTTGTTTTACATGAGCACCGTTATAACGGCAACAAAGCATCATGAGAATGATAACGGGGAACACTCGGCTAAATATAGGTGCATATACCGATACACCTTCGTACCAAGAAATCCATTTCCGAATTTCAATTCTCAATTTTCCAAGGACCATTCTTTCTTTAGTAAAAGAAGTGGAAAATAATTTATTAGTGCTATATGCTGTGTGTGCAAGTTTAAACTTTTTAATACACATTTTACTATTTATTGTATTTCTTTCTTTTACTGTTTGTCACTTAAAATAAATCCTAATTAAGGTTTTACCGATATTATGTATATTTTAAATTCTTTGTCTATAAAACAGCACATTGCATAATTGTGTAATTATAATAAACGTATCTAATATTACTATGAGTTCATCTGTAGCAGCATATACTATGACTTGCACATTTGATATTGAACCGCCAACTTAGACTCAGTGCAATCTTCACACCAGCAACAACGCTCATCGCATTCAGCTTCATCCTCATCTTCCTCACATCCTTCTCCCGGTATTGGCAGTGGAACAGGGACAGGTTTTGGAGTTTCCTCCTCTTGTTCGTATGCAGCCTCTTCATCTCGACGATGTTTGTGCCGGTGACGGTGTCGACGCTTAGGATAGTCATATCCAACGTAAGGCGACATAGCATATGCTCGGGTCTGACCTGCCGATATAACAGTTCCGTAAGCGGGTTCCTCCTTTTGTCTTTCTGAATAAATAAATAAATAAATACGAAATGGATGGTAGGCTGAGTGTATTTGAAACGACTTTAATGGTATTGGTTGTATGTGTCCAAGTTCGCCTGTACAAACAAACCTCTCCTCTTGCTTTTTAATTTCCACCAATAACAGCAAAGGCAGCAGAGAATAAATAGAACCAGAATTATAAAAGCAGCTATTACGTATGGGAGAATGTCTGTGTCTTTATCTTCTGCAATCTTCATCCGTTTTCTTAGAGTAGTCTCCTCGATGAGCACAACTGGTGGTGGTGCTGTAGCAGGAGGACGCGTCGACCCGCCTAAAATGGTGACAGGCGGCTCTGGTGGAACTGTCGGCGGTTCCGGCGGTAGAACTGGGCCGCCAGTGACAGTGCCTGGGATCTGTGTGGTTGTGGTTGCGGTTGTGGTTGTGGTTGTGGTTGCGTTTGTGGTTGTTGGCTTTGTTCCAAGTAGACCTGGACAACTGGAACGAAAAGTAGATTAATTAAATAACTTGGCGGTAGAATATTACGAGTACTCTGTGTTCAAATTAGTTTGTTTCAGTTATAAATTTCGAACTGGCATTCTGTGAGTGGAGGCCGGCAATCTAAACAGGCCTTTAGACAATCTGTCAATGCGAGTCCCGTAAATGCTTTACAGTCTTGTGGGGTCTTGTCAGTGCTAAAAATTAAACATAAAGCATTGTTGAGGATATAGGGGAAGGGAGGGGGGTTGGAATAAAACTTTTATTTTAATTAATTTTATACTATCCAAAAAAATGAACTCTTTAAAAATATTTTTATGTCTAAAGAGATGTCATTACTCCTTGCAGTAAGTGTCGCATGCTACTGCCATGGCTGTGCTGGGTTCTAACTGATGACCTCAATACCTCAAAATATCTTCAAATCGGTAGTCGACGGCATTCTTTCAATCAAAAAAATCAAACTAAAACTGTCGTTGTAATCCTATGAAATACTAAGACGGATAATACTTTTAGCTCCAACAACAACTACTTAAAAAGTGGTAGGTCGGTACTTTTATTGTCATATTGTTAGAATAATTAAAACATTTTTTAGATTATATAAAATTGAAACTGTTATATGTTCCATACGTTCCATAAGTATCTTGCTTGCTAATTGTATGACCCATATGGAGAGTATGAGAGTTTCCATACGGATCTTTTGCTCGTCCCCAACAACAAGTTGGAGGGAAGAAAAAAATATATAAGGGAAGAAATGGATATGGAGTGTGGTATAAATCAAGGTTTTTGCGAGTATTTGTACAAAAGCACTACTTTCCCGATTTTCACAAGATACAAATCATATATATTAGAGAGTACAACTGAAATTTTTATTTCGTTAGCCTCATTTAAAGGATTGCTCAGTACACAAAACGCAGGTGAAAATGTCATTATTTGGTAAGTGGCACAGGGGTAACCTCAGAATTCTGCAATTTTTCTTCCGAGCCTGCAGCAGAAAATGCTGAAAATGATGTATCATGCGACTGTGAGATCAGGTCGGATGTTATTTGGCTGTTCTCAAGTAAAACAGTGGATTGTGTACATGATTCTCTTAATTCTGTGAACGGTTTGTGTGCATGAATATTTTTTTCTCTTCTAGATGTAATGTATATTGTTAAATGACACTTTTTTATGCATCGCTCCACTTACGCCTGGAAATAGATAAATCCCTCCTATTTTTGTACCAACTGTACAACCAGGACAGCATAACCATTATTATCGATATTAAAACCATAAGTCCAACAACCAGGGCTGTCACCCATGGTTGACTTTTATGATGCCAAAGCGGCTTTCTTGACGACACTAGGGCTGACGGTGATGATGATGATGGAGGTGCTGGTTCCGTGGGTGTAGTGTCCGTCATGGGCACCACCTTCCCGTATGACCAAGTAGAAGTGAAAGGAATAGAATGACACTGGGGCTGACGGTGATGATGATGATGGAGGTGCTGGTTCCGTGGGTGTAGTGTCCGTCATGGGCACCACCTTCCCGTATGACCAAGTAGAAGTGAAAGGAATAGAAATGAAGAGTTCATACGATTAGAACATTACAAAAGTCTAGATTGCATGCTGACCATTATTATTGCGCCTTTCTGAGGGAATCCGAACGCAGTATGTGGGCGGATGAATATCTTATTAATTGTAGCAACAAAGAACCCAACTTAACTTAATGAGTGTGTAAAATAAAGCAAGGAATTTCCATGACATGACTATATAATGTTCTTTTAATAGTATATAACAATTACGGTTTTACATACGTTTGAATGTCTACTCTTTGGACAAGGATACTGTTTTACTTCATAAACTTGACAAATCATACTCTAAAAATAACTTTATTCTAATTTTTTCTTTATTGCTAATCTCAATTTACTCTACTTTACGCATTAGAATATTGTGCATCAGTTTCTTCAGCTTCTATCTGACGTCCTCGTGGACTCTTTGGAGGTCCTCCGCTGTAATTCATTTTTGGGTATGGTCCAGGCTCTCCTCTTCCTTGCATCTGTTGTTGCATTGCTGGATCTTTTTGATATGTCCCGTCATTGGGCACTATACTAAGCGCTGATGTGATCATAATAAAGTCATCGGCAAGATTTTTTTATTGAGTACACGTTATACTAGGTTAGGGGTGCTACTAGAAAATAGTTCTTGAGTATAATAGGTATATATATTACCAGCTTTCTTCCGTTTGTTATATCGCATCAGGCAAAATACACCCAGGCCAATTGCAATGAGAGTTACGGAGACAACAATGGATACAGTTAACCATATGTCGCCAGTATCCTCCTTATCACCTCCACCATCATCCTTAATCAAGTTATTCATTGTTCCCGCTTCCTCATCTCCGATTACCGCGCTTCTTGATCCCCCAGTTTTTGGTGGAAAAATATATGGGCAGCTACAAGTAAATAAACACGTTAGGCACAAGAAAACATCTGGTATACAATTAAATCATGGCGTTAATTGATATATGTATGTAAACTGTGTAAACCACAAAACCACTAACTAGCAGAACGCTTTATTTGGCGAACGGCAGTCCAGACATGATTTTATGCATTCTTCTTTCTCTCTCCCATTATATCTTGTACAAAAAACTTCGTTGGTCTTTCTAAGGTTTAAAATTTAGTCAACATTGGTTTACTTTAACTTGAAAAAAATATCTAAGATTTTGGTGTGCATATCTTTTTTATTAAATGATTGGCAGTGTTGTACCCTTTGCAGTAGGTTTTACAATACATTGTCGTTTATTTGGAAAGATAAGGACGTATCCACTCCAGGACGTGGGAAGAAAACACCTAAAATTCACAAAAAAATAGCAATTGAGAAATGCATACGGACAAAAATGTTGTCTCCTATTCTTTATCAGTTGACAGCAAGTTGACAGCTTGTTTTACTTTTTTATCCCCTGTTACTTGAAAAGCCCGAGTTTAAAAAGAAATTAGCCTAAGTAGACAGCGCAGATGAAAAGATGTCGACGTATCCATGGAACACTTTGATAGCTTCCACACTTGCAACATACCTACGCTACACAGACGGTTCGGAAAACAAGTTTACTCAGACTGACGATAGTAGGATCAACCATCCATAATATCAATCCATCACATAAGATCAACCTATGTGATGGATTGATATTATGGAACATGAGAATAGATACGTTAAGTCAACAAGGTTATGTATTTCTCATACACATGTGCGTGTATGTTCCAGCAAAACTTTAATTAAATATTCCGTACATACGAAAGAAGGCCAAGGGCTTAGAGATGAGAAGAAAAACAAAAGAAGTAATAACAATACTACATTAATAAAAACGTAGAAATAATACATGACCTCATTAACAAGACAGATGAATGAGGGATCACCTACTACTATTACGTCAGTAAAAGTACATGCATACATAAACCATAATAACAGGCATATATATATATATGAAAAAGCATGAAATTGTCATTTCAATGTTGACTGTCTTCATAAATATTACTTCACCCATCCTTGCCTTTTATTTCTATAACTCCAAGATGAAAAGACATTAAAAAATCCAGTTCTCAATCTCAAATTCGTGAACATTTTGGTTTCATTTTGTACTCTAAATTTCCCAGAATCCATTCATTCATTCGTGACTTAATTAAATTTTGTTGATGTACATATGTTAATAACAGAAAAGGCAGCAGCGTACTTTCAACTTTTGTTTAACATTTTGCATTGTCGATACAAAATGGGGATTAATGGAGAAAGAAAAGATCAAAGGGTAATCAATCCAGTTTTAAAATGGAGGGCAAAAGAAATGAAAATGGCAAAAAAAGATTCTTTTAGACAAACTTATGATGTGATGTATACATAGGATGATACGTAGATTCTGCTTCCTTTGTTGTACACTGAAAACGTATTATGTCCTTAAGTATGCCATTTGAAATGGATGCGAGGAATAGATTTTGTTTTGTAGTATGGAAACCACGTATGCACATATAGTTCTTCTGCTGTGTGCACACTCTCATTTTTTATAATAATTTCCTACCACAAACTTTTCTTTGTTTGCTGATACGCATTATAAAAGTATGTAGGAAATGAACACACATCAGATATTTAAATGACAAAAAAATATATACGAAAATAAGCATATATGTACATCATCAAACTTGGGCATTAAAAACTTGATTTTAAGCAAGTCAGTGAATATAATAATTAGAAAATAATGCATTAGTAGTACTACTAATTATATTGCAAATTGTTTCAATTGCAGCAATACTCCAGTACAATTTATGTATTATCAAACAAGAAGGGCTCAATACTTATGTCAACCATATCAAATGAACACCAAAGAATGTTTTACTTTCAAAATGGAATTTGTGTTAAAGCACTTTCCATTTTATTAGTGTTGCTTTGAATTCCATTTATATTTGTCCATAGTTCGTATCCAATAACCGAAAAAATCCTGGTATTTTTTTGTCAAGAAAAGGAGGAAAACTATAATAATATTGTCTGATTACGTAATGTACGTTTCAATGTAGGTTTAAATACATGATGAAATCAATGTACGAAACTTGCATTATGAATGAACGAGAGAAAATTTCTGGAAAAGTAAAACTTTTTCAAGCCTTTCAACTAAATCAAAGCGTAACCAAATATGGCTAAACTTAATCAAACTTCAAAAACTTAAAAATTTAAATTAGTAGCTGAAAAGTTCATTATCAGATGAATCATCATGCACGTATTCTTAACAAGCAAAAAATAAGGGCACCGTAAAAAGTTCCTACGGTTTAGTTTATCTGCGTTGTTGTAAGTTTGTACTAGCAGCATAGCCAACTACATGCAATAATTGGTTATGTTACTGCACAGCAAAAATGGTATATTAAGCGAACACGTGAAGGATGTACCCAGAACTTTTCGAAAACTCATCATCAGCCCTATATCTGTTTCAGTAACTTGACCTGACCACCAAACCAAGTCACTCATTAACGCATTGTGCACTTGTTGTACTGACAAAGATTGAAATGAAGAAGAACGAGGAACGCAAAATTAAACTGAAATGAAGAACTCAGAATTCGCCATCAGCAGTGTGTTGGGTACACGAATTAGTGTGTGTTACTTGTTGAGTACAAAATGAACTGGTTTGAGAGTAACATTATGTTACAGAATTTCTGTGAATCTATGCAGCAAATTGTATCTAATTATCAAATTTGCATACTGCTCCCAGATAACGTACTATATAACTTTCAACATTACACCGTTGGGTGTAAGTAAGTAGCTTATTATTAGAATCTGAAAATGGAGAGAAATTACTTGTATAATTACTTATTCTAAAAGTTCCGTTGTAAGCTATAACAATGAACTTTCATGTTCGGTTTGTATGACGTGTTATATTCTTTAGATATATCAGTATACTGGTAACTACTTTTTGGTATATTAAATTAAAGTGTAATAAAACATCTATGCTTTCAATATCATCACTATTTTTTTCTTTGGTGATGATGTGGGTAGCGGTAATTTCTCCATCCTTTTTTAATGAGCTTTTCACCTACTTAACTAGTCATTATGTAAACTTGTTCAGATTGTACATTTAGCATCCGTTTACTTAGTATGAGAACGAATACAACTTTTCACTCTAGTTTGAGTACCTACACCACACTTTCCCATGCATGGACATGTTTACAACATCCTTTTCAAACATGCTTGTAGTTAAATGAGCTAAACAGGGAGTAGGTCTCAAACTTGTAGTATAAGCATACATACGTAATACAAAATAATAATTATTGTTATATGAGGGCATAGATTTTAGATTTCTTGAGAGAGACAGATTCAGGCTCACTCTGTTGTTTGTTATCTGCTAAATAAACTTCCAACAAAAATTAGCTAGTTTATCCTGCCTTCTACCTGAGCTAACCCTAAAGGTGTATGTTTTCAAGCGGAAAAAAATAAACGAGCAAAAAAACCAGTAATAAATCAGCGCAGCAGTTGGAATCTGACAAGTTTACCCAGCAGTAGTATTTTTTGTCCACGCTTATCCGACGATATATGTATATTTTTAAAAAAAAATTGTTTAACGCTGAGTGAAAACTCGTCTGCATGACTTTTCAGAAATAAATACGTAACATGCATGCAGATAAAAGCAGATAATGGAAGATGCTACCACAACAAAAGTTCTATACTAAGCTATATCTTCTG
>JAHZNC010004839.1:0-18276 GCA_027744095.1 Zhuqinia jingwanae | reverse complement strand
CCTCCCTCACCTAAAAAAAATTTATAAACTAATCGGCAAGAGAAAAAAGGAATACACATTAAAGGAATACGAGAACAAGGCAAAACAATATATGTATAAAATGTATATAAAAAACTTTAGTATTTTTTTATAATATATCAAAGTAAAGCATTTTATAAAGTGAACATGATTTCCATTTTTATTATCTGATCAAGGGCAACAATTGTCCGGATATGGGGAGATGGGTGATGTGGGAAAATTGGCAATTTTTCAGCTAAAATCCCACCCAACATCCCATACATACTTTATTTTATTATTATTTATTATTATTTATTATTATATTCCTTCTAGTTCACTTGCAATCACACAATATCATGTTCATATAAACAACCAATATATACATACATACATTTTTATATTATACGACTACTACAATATGCACATCTACTAATAATATCCATCTTACTACACTTGCTTTTATTATTTTTTATTTGTTTGTTTGCATACTACTTATTTTACTATTATTAGCTTCGTTATCATCATCACTGTGCTGCTGCTGCTGTTGTTGGTGTTGGTGCTGTTTTATAAATTTTGAGCAACTTTACTGACAAAAATGTATGATAAAAAATGTGTATAATAATTTATTTTTTTTCTGTTTTCTGCCATTTAAATAAAAAAATCATCCCCAAATATAGTATACAACACTCCCATGTCTCCACTTAATTCTTCTCTTGAGATAAAGATTAAATTACAAAAATATCTGCACATAAAAAAATCATAAAAAAAACTAAAATAATAATTATGCATATTTTATTATGTAAAAACGTAAAAACCACTTGTTCCTTTTTTGAGAACATTCCTGTGTGAGAGAGAGATAGGCAGAGACGAGACGGAAAGGAGAGAAGGTGTTCGGAGCTACTGCTGCTGCTGCTGGAACAACTTTTTTTGGCAATTTCGCAGAGCACTACTCTACTTTTTATCAGATTTTCCCATCTCTCCTCACTATACAAGCCCATCATCATTCACTCACACTACTACTACTACTGCTTTGTGTAAAAATATAAAAAGAACCACCACCACCACTTCAATCCAATTTGGTATATATATCCAAAAAAAAAAGGATAAAAAAGACATAAGCAAATGGAGCAAGAGTCAGTCCAGCTCAGCAGCAGCAGCAGCAACAGCAGCAGAGTAGTAGAGCAGCAAACAACAACATAAGAAAAATAATAATATGAACAAAATAACAAGATGTTACGAAATTTTTTGGAAAGAGCGGAAATGAAGCGACCGGCCGAGTTTTTCGGCAACTCTTTTTTCACACCACACCAGTTTTTTCTTATTTTTTTTTGAAAAATAAAATAATATATTATACATTAAATACTCCCACTATTCAAACTATACTATTGCTACTACAAAAATTATGTACCCATCCTTGTAGATATGTAGATAGATAGATAGTTGTTTTTTTTTTTTGGTTCTCAGTACCAAAAAAAGGAACATGAAATAATCATCTCTTATTCTTTTCTTATCCTAATGAGGTGACTATATTTATGTATTATGTATGTGTTGTGTGTGTGTGCACATAACTACTATTATATATTAATATTACATAGCTGGTTTTTATTTATTTTGTCTTTGGAAAAGCAACGGGTGCTGCGTGTACAGAAATCTTAATTTCTGTGCGAATCTAAAATTCTCACCTTGTCTCTTTCTTTCGTTCTTTTTTAACTTTACAAAAATAAATGGAGATTAGTATTTATGTATTATGCTTTTCATTTAAGAAGGAGAAGAAGAGAAGAAGAAGAAGAAAAAAAAATTTGTGAGAGTTGCACAAAAGCGGATGGAAGCCGACTTACAGCAATCATAATGATGATGATGATATACATATGAATATTATGCACTACAACACGTTTTGTTCAGGTGCCCACCATTTTTCGTAACGGGTAGAGTTCCTGCCTTATTTTTCGCGTGTGACCGGATAAAAATAAAACACACACACACACACACAAAAGAAGAACGAAAAAAAAGTCTATAAATTTATGCTCCTTCCACTCCACCAATCCGGTTTCTTAATATTATGTCTAACTTTTCTGTCAGAGAGTGCAAAAAAATTTACTTTTTTATTTTTATTTATTTTTTGATGAGAATGATGATTTTGATGATGATTTGGTGGAGTTGCCCTCTCCGCAATGTTATGTTCATATTAGTCAATTTTATTTCCCACACCACCACCACCCTCACTTGCCCGCTTTAGCTTCTTGACTTACCGTCATCGTCGTCACATAATCATATCATCATCATTGGCATTCCATCCCATCGCATCACACATAATATCGCCAAACTACAAAAAAAAACATTTATGTATGCACATCGCAGCCAACTTTTTATAACTGTTGTGCGCTCCAACAAACAATTTTCAATTCCTCTCTCTCTCTCTCTCTCTCTCTCAAATAAATTTAATGTTCAATTTGCCTACACAATTTCCCATCATTTCAGTCATACTTTAGGACTTCGTACTCGTACTACTACGTAGGTTTTTTTTTGACAAAAGTGACCATCATTGTTACTATAGGTACATTTATAAATATATTTATACATAAAAGTTTATTATAGTAACTATTTAAAGTCAGCCAAGTCAAGACAGTAATAAAAAGCAGAGCAGAGAGTAACCAAATATAAGAATTCCGTATATTATTTAAAACATTTTTTATAAATTTTGTTGTTGAAAGTTTCAAATATGTAATAATAATAATAATAATAATAATAATAGGTAGCATAGGACATGTATAAATATTTAACTAGAATTTTAAAGGAACGGGAATGAATGTTTTTTTTTTTTTTTTTTTTTTAAAAACGAGCACTCCACAACTTTATATTTTGAAAGGTCGGTGAACCTCGTGCGAAAATTTAATTTCAAATCTAAAAAAATGGAGTGGATAATGGAGTAAAGTGAACGAAAAGAAGATGGACCAGTCCACTTGATACACACTGCAAATAGAGTGTACAACATGTACATATACATAATATATACATAGGTATTTACAATTGATAAGGGCTCGACCACGAATAACTTCCCAATAAAAAAAGGAATTAATAAGTTGACCTTCCTTGTTGGTGGGACGACGACGACGACGACGACGTTGTTGTTAAAAAAAAGCAGTTAGTACTTGCAGCAGTGCAGTACAACTACAAAAGTGGTGGTGATGATGAAGCTACCGCTACAAAAAATAAACCTCCACTGACACGGGACAGGACGGGATAACAACAGGGATGAATGGCAAGCAAAAGCAGGAGTAGTAGTAGAGTCAGAGTCATCAAAGCTGGGTTGGCTTTCATTGGGAATTTTTTTTGTTAACGCTTTAAATATTTTTGTTGTTGTTTTAACGTGGTTCACCTGTTGCTCCTGCTGCTCCTGTTGCAGTTACTCCTACAACAGCAACTACTTCTACGACTAATGATTATGCGAGGTTTTGTAGTAGTAGTCGTAGTAATCGTGGTAGTACCAGCATGAAAACAAGGTGTATCTACATACGACTCACTAATATTTCAAAATAGTTATGATGTGTGATGGTGGTCGTTGTAGCATCAGCAGCAGCAGTACCGACGACCGAAAGACAATGAAAGAGAGACAGACAGGGAGACTGGGAATTGAGTGAATCGACGGAACGTTTTCTTTCTTTCTCTCTTCCTCCTTCAGTCCAACTGCGTCTTTTGTACAAAAAACATTGTGAAACGAATTTGCTCATTTCTGTTACCATTGCAAAGTTACGACAAATTTTTTAGGCAATGGGACACAAAAAAAATTTGTAAAAAGTAAATGGTCTCTCTAGTCAAGGAAGGACCTCAAAAAATATTTTTTATTTATTTTGTGTGTGTTTTTGTGCGTAGTAGTCATTTACTTTCTAGTACTCACCTGGAAAACTTTTTGCTCAATTCTACAAAGTAATACATGCATAATTTATTTATTTTCCAGGAAATTAAAAAAAAACATTTTGTTTTAATTCCAACTAAAACAAATGTATAAAAAAAAGTTTGCAAAAAAAGTTTTTAATTGCTGAACTGGAAGCATATTCAATATTATGTGAAAGCTTAGTTTTTTTAGGTCTGCAGAGTTACCTAAATTGTTAAATTCATTGTGACATTTTTTTTTGTTAAGATGTGAAAATTTTCGTCAGTGCAATTTGTAATGAGGAATTTTTGTGTTGTCATTGAAAGTTTTTAGTTGCTAATTATTTTTTTGTAATATTTTGTGTGGTGAAAAACGTGACGAAACATTATATGAAGTGCAATAAAACTTAATTAATTTAGTGAATGTGAACATTACTGTTCATCTTTACTTATATATATTTTTTGGAGACATCTTTAATTTCCCCCGAGGTTGTGGGGGACAGTCAAGCTGGCGTCCATGGGTATGTAAAAATTATTACAATAAAATTACTTGCATCTTTTAATTACCTATGCAAACCTAATTTTTATGCCCGAAATTTGTAAAAACAAGGAGCCATTTTATTATCTGTTTTTAAAACAAAATAAGCTTTAATATAACTATATGCATGTATCCTTAAAGCGAATCTTTTAAGTGGAAGAGCTGGGATCGTAAAACATTCTTCTGCTTCGGGCTTAATAAAACAAAGATAAAAAAATGGTGTTTGTTTTTTTTTGCTTGAGATTTTCTCAAGTCACCCCATTATGCACGGCCTCATACCACACAATAAAGCTGCTCTATATACTCGCATAAAAAAGGTAGGTAGCTATTATGATAGGTAGGTATGCATGTGAAACGGTGTAAGCTCTGTTGCTGCACTTTTTTTCCTCTCTTTGTTCTTTGACTAATTCATTTTACACACCCACACATTCACAAAAAAAAAAATCATCTAATCAGCATAATAGGTATTTAAAAATATACACATACATACATTAGTCTTCAAATCTCTTCAAATTATGTATTCATGATCACTTTGACATGTGTTCACTTTCATTCATTTGGGGTGTAATCAGTCATTACAGAATATGAAAAGTGCAGAGTGATAACGATCACACAAGTGCTTGAGAGAATGCTCAAAGACTTTGGACATCTGTCACTCGACCGACCACCGCAGCAGAAACGGTGGAACACAAGAATCTACAATCTAAAAAAAACCTGAGATTAGCACCTTTAGCGTTGCTACTGTTCTTCCCATTTTTTTATGATCATGTCATCATCTCTATTGCATTTTTTACGCACACATCAACATCAACCAGACATTCACGAAAAAAATCGTGTTCCGTAATATTTTTTCCAAAAAAGAAAATGACTGTTGCTGCGTGTCCTCTTGTGTGTGTGAAATCTGAATAATGTTAGTTATATGGACACACACCAAATTTAATTTATGTAATCATGAATAATATCAGTATGCTCAATCCACAGACACACACATGCACATAAAAAAATATATATGCACACATGATATTATGTATTTTTGGCTGTCTGGAAAATCATTTGAAAAAAAAACTTTAAAAAAAATTGACCGTCTAATTAATTAGTACTAGTAGCCTTTGATAAGAATAAATGTTATCATGTGTGCGTGTATGTGTGTGTGTGTGTGTGTGTTTGGATAAAGGTGGAGTCATACCACTTGGCACTTGGCTCTCCCATGATCATGGTCAACAGTGTCGTCATTCATACGTAACTTTTTTTTACAAGGAGCGTGTTCCCGTTTTACAGAGAAACGTGCTCTTTTTCTTTCAACTACATGAAGTGGTACCTACATACATTCAGACGCCCACATTTATAACCTACTATTTCTCTATAAATTTTTTTCTTCATCTTTCTATCTTGATCATAATTATCATCACCATCATTAGCGGCAACAGTATATAGAGTGAGTGGTGTTTAGCAATATAAGTAACACAACCCCAAAATACAATTTTTTTTCATCATTCTCCACCTTTCTTTTTTACTCGTTCGTCAAGAAACCTCTACTTCTTCTTCTTTTTTTTCTCTCTCTCTCTCTCTCTCTCTTCTCTTCTCTCTTGCTCACTCTCTTTCGGACTGGATTTTATTTTTTGATTGAATGAACATTTTATTCTGTATCATCGTGATCGGATCCTGACAACGACGACAACGAGAGAGGGATATGATGATGATGATGATGATGACCATCATCATATATTATACTGACGGCTATAAGCAAAGAGACAGAGTTTAATAATTTTTTTGGTGAGTTATTTTCTCACAATCACAATCAAACCAATAAATATCCAAATCTCTCTCGCTCTCTCACTGTCTCTCTGGCTGGATCAGATCACGCTCTGAGCAAATGCCATGCTAAAAACTGCACTGCACTCTCCATATACTCCTATTATCCAATCCATTCCATTTCAATCCTCTCATCCACACACACTTATTCTCTCTTTATCCATACCAGCATTACATGATGCATCACACCGTGTGAGAGTGAATAAAATGTGTATGTGTGTTTTGTATCATATAAACTTACAAAAAAATCATATGATATTCATCATCACCATCATCTCCATGATAACATGTCACCAGTCAACAACGCATCGCCACCAAAAAATATCAACTTGTTCATAATATTATATTATAATTATTATTAGTGATGTTAATCATATGTACAATTATTATACATATATACCACTCCAAAAAAATACCAGAGCAAAGAGCAGCGGCAATGTAAGTCGATGATATACATAATATATTCTGCTCATGATCTGTGTATGTCTGCTTCTGCCATCATCCAAAAATCAAATGTCTTTGGCGTGTCCTGTGTCCTCCTCTTCTTCCTTCCTATACACACACACCACACCATCCAAAAAAAAAAATTGTATACCTTAAAACATCTTTCATAACTCATACATATAGAGTCCATATCCATAACCTTTTTTTTAAACCTTACCGTCACATGAAACTTCTACATACGTATGTATATATACCACCACATTCCCATAAAACCCCACCTGTCCAAATAACATTTTCTCCCATATGCCCATAAAACTGTTTTGGAAGGACAAAAAAAGCTTCAATGAAAAATTTAATTTCATATAGAATTGCACATAAAGTGTAGGTAAATGTATGTTATAACAAGATATTATGATGACATTCCCATCATTCACTTTTTTTCATGTTTGCTCTGTTTCGGTTCTGCTGCTGATCACTTGAATGACTTTGACAATTTCTACGGATACATCATCTTCATCATCATCATGATCCATCAACCAATGCATTGAACCATTCATTCCTAAAAAAGCAAGCATTCCAATAAACAAGAATGATATGATAATACAGTACCCAGCATCACAAAAAAAAAGACTGTGATGATGATGATGATCAAAATGATGATGAGTGAAAGCGATGCTCCCTCGCGTTTCCGTGCCATACAAAAAATATATGTTTATATATATATATAATTATCATTAGCCATTGTTCTCATCTTCTTTCTTCAACATCATCACTACTCTGCTCTCTCTCTCTCTCTCTCTCGTTCTCCTCCTTCTCATCTGCTTCCTCTACCATGAAATTCCCCTTTTTTCTGGAGAGTCGAGAGAAAGGAAAAAACCCCTTTTTACGTGACAAGATGTTGAAAAAAGAGGATACCAGTTATCATCTGCACAGATTGCAGGTGATGATGGTGATGATGATGATGAAGAAGAAGAAGAAGAAGAAGTAGAAAGAAAGAAAGAAGCTTGTTGCTGTTGCTGCTACTTCTGCTGCTGCTTCTTCCTTTCTTTTTTTTTGGTGAAAAAAGCAGAAAAACAAAAAAGCCCTTCTCTTTCTTTCTACGTGTCTCCTTGGAAAAGTTGGTCGATATTTATCCACTTGCTTGGTTGTTTGGTGCTACTAGAGCAACCACCTACACCGACATCATCATCATCATTACTTTTTTAATATTCTTTCTCCTTTCTTTTTTTATGTCATTCAATAACATATCTTAATACACTATTATTATGATCAGTTTTTCTTCTTCTTCTTCTACAACTAAAAGTGAGCCCATGTTTTTATTGGTTATTTTACATTGCAACTTGTAAAGAATGAGGGAAATCATCATGAACTCATTTTTCTTGTATGAATATTTTGATTATTTCGAGTTAATTTTTTATTGAGGGGTTGCTTTACTAGATTTAGCCCTTGATTTCACTTCATTCAACCAAATGTAAAATACAAAGGTGAAAGAAGTGGCAGTGATGATGATGATGATGATATCGGATGCTGTAGAATACTTGCATTACCTATTTTTTTGATTATTATTGTCATAAAAAACACATCATGTGGATATACCTTTTCTTATGTTGTTGATAGTAGCATAACGGTTTTTTCAATTTATTAAACCTTTTTTTTACTCTGTCCAACAACATGAGAGCAAGGCATGCTGTCGCTGCTGCTGCTGCCACTGTATGTATATACTTCAAAAATATAACGTATGCTAATTCTTTTCCAGTAGTAGTAAAGATTGCTGATATTATTATTATTGGGCAGAAAAAAAGTGTTCCAGCCCAACACAAGATGAGGAGCAGTAGCAGCAACAGGCTGCTCTGCTCATCTTGTGTGGTGTTGGTGTGTGTCTGTGTTTTTAGTGCGAAGAGAGAGGAGATGATGGTTCTTTTATTCCTCTCTCTCTCTCTCAGTCAAGTAAAGTCAGAGAGTCTCAGAAAGAAACCGACTACCAACAAAATCAGACACACATTTTTTTTTGAAAGGAGCAAGCTAGTAGAGAAGTGGCAGTTGAGAGAAAGAGAGAGTGTATATGTGTGAGTGTGTGCGTTTGTATATATGTATGTGTCTGGGCCTACTTTTCCATTTTTGTGTAGTTTTGGCCTTTTTTTCTTTTCTTTTTTTAAAAAGAAGTTTTTCCAGCAGCTGGAAATAGATGTGCAAAAACTGGAGATCTGCACACAGAGAGAAAGAGATAGCGAGGGAGTGAGGGAGAGAGAAAGTAAAAGAAAACTTTAAAAATATCGAGTAAAAAAAGCACGGGGCTCTCTAGAAAGCTCACTCGTGATAGTGGCGGCGATGTGTGGGGTTCAGTAAGAAAGGCAGAGAGATATTATTAGGAGCTTGCTTACCTGCTACACCATCACCACCATCAAAAGCAACACCAGCAGCAGCTTTTTTTATAACAACCTGTCTGAGTGAGCAAGCATAGGTGCAAAAAAAAGGAGAGACAAGCAGAGCAGCTTTAATAGCTGTTTTTTTATTGAAATAAAAAAAAACGAGAAAGGAAAAAAAGAACGTGGTGTCCGTCTCCTCTCATACAAAAAAAGTGTAAGAAGGCAAGTGGGCGGAAATCAAGACAGTAATTGTGCTCAGTTCATTGTGTTCAACGAAAACCCAACGGCAAAATGCATACGTTAAGAGCCATTAAGAGATCTGTCGTTGTTGTTTTTTATTTTCTTGGAATGACAGGGTTTTCTATGTAAATCGGGAAATACCACCATTACCACGTATTATTATTTTTGATAGATGACCAGAGTTGTTCTTTATAAAAAAGTGTTTGGTGGTGTGGGTGTTGTTGGTGACATTTGAAGTTATTTTTAAAGAAACGTTTTGATCACACATGTGCATAAAATTAAATGTGCTGCAGTTGGACAATTGTTGTGGGTAGCAAGCAACAGCAGCAGCAGCAGCATCAGCACGACATGTCCTTTGCGAGTAACGTTGTTTTCGCTGAGCACATGAGACAAAAAATCCGAAGGGACCTAAGTCGCTGGTCACGCAAACTGCTTCTCTGTCTTGGTAAGAGCTGTAAAAAAATTGTGTCCTTTTTCTAGATCTCAAATCTTTTTCTTGATTTGCATGTCATCACTCATTATTTGCATGATTGCTATATAAAAAAAATTTACACATAAAAAAAGTATATTATGGCCAGTTTGGCTGGCGATTAGGGAATCAGGTGCTTTTTTTTCTGTTGCCATACAATCTCTTTGTCTTTTTGGTTTGCTGTTGTGAGCAGCAAAGCATCATCATGATATATATATATATATATAAAAACATAAAAAATAAAAGCTTTGACCATTCCACTCCATCGCATCCCAAATTCCATAATGCTCTCTTTTATAGCAACAGTTGTTGTGGATTGGAATTGGTTTTGTAGCAGGCAGGCCAAGAATTTTTGACTTGACTTGAGGAACATGAGGTGTGCTCGTGATGATCAAGTGCAGTTGCGCTATACTCATCCTTCATTCTAATATAATATATTTTACATGTACCATATACAAACACACACATATGTAATGCATGTACAATTTTTGTACTGGGCACAAGATATGCCAAAGTCAAGCCAAAGCCAAGTCATAAACGTAGGCAACAGCAGCAGGAGCAGCAGAAGAACAAGTGTTATGACATGTGACACAGAGATTCTATCAACTTAATATCAATTTGTCATGTCATGTCATGTCCTTTTGGAGATTTAATATTGTGGTTGCATTAAAATGTCCCCAAAAGATATTCCATTATGTAAAAAAAAATTTTTGTTGGAATCCAGTAAAAGGGGAAACGATGAGCCTGTTGAATTTTTTTCTCACGCATACGTGCACTTTGAAAACGACTCTTGTCACTTCCTGTTTCCAGGAATGCATTGACTGAAAGTATAAAAGTATCAAGCATAAAAAATAACTGTGTGTGTGTGTGGAGAATTAGGACGCGGGAGGAGAAAGTTGGGAAAAGTTTGCGAGAATAAGAATGCCTCAAGTTGTTTCGCGAATGTGTGGGTTGTATGCTTTTCCTTATATTTATACTGTTGATTTGCATATTATTATGAATGTACCTATGTTGATACAACCGCATTACGTATGTATGTATGCATTACTGTGTTTTGTCAGAAAAAAGTTTAACAAAAAAAAGAACAAAAAGAAGGATTAAAATGAAAAAGAGGAAAGGTGAAAGTATTTATTTATTTTGATACAAAATGGCATTTGAATAACATAATTTTTGATGGGCAATGCAGTTATTTTATTGTTGAAATGGGATGAAAGATAGAAAGATAATGAAATGTTGGGGGACAAATTGTTTATTGGAAAGTATTTATTTATTTGGCAGGATTGGAGAACATTGGGAAGCACATTGTGGGTGATTCCAAATGGGAAAAGCTCTACGATGGCTGTCCCAGCAGCAGTTCAACTGCTGAGCATGAACAAGATGCAGAGGCAGATTTCGAGCCTCAGGTGCGAGATGGCACGCCGCCCAGAAGCGACAAATCCCCAAATGCATTGGATAGATCCACTGTGGAAAGCATTGAGGTAGATGTTGGGGGAGGGGATGATGAGGTAGAGGAACATGAGGGGAAACAGCAAGATGAAGAGAGTGGGAAACCCAGATTGGATAACAAAGAGGGAATCGGGGAAGAAAAGGAGGAAGGGAATGGGAGTGACGAGGAGGGATGGAAACAGGCAGTGGGAAATGAGGAGGATGGTGCCGCAGATAATGATGAGGGGAGAGCGTCGCCTAGGCCAAATAGTAGAGCTCAGATGAATGATAAAATGGAGGAGATGGGAGAGGAGGGCGAAGAAAATGAGGATGAGTTAGAACGAGAAAGAGAGGAAAATGTGAGTCGACAGTCGCCAATGTCAACGCCGCCATCCATCCACGCAGCAGCCACGCGATCACTTGCAGAGAGAGAACCAGAGAGCCCACAAAGTGGCTCAGAGGCTGCCCAATCAACAGAGGAAAAGGGACCTGGTGAGGGTGGCGCACTGGTGGATAATCTATTCCAAATTTTGCCATACTGGTACTTCCTCAATCGTGCCTTTGGCATGTCTGGAGGGGGACCGGATGAAAGAGCAGAGGCGGCGGCACTTGGATCCTCCGGCGCTACCGATGCAGCTATGATGGATGGACAGGGTGATGGGGAAGAGGATGATGATGATGGCGGTGGAAGTAGTACAGCGGATGGAGGTGGTGGGCAGGATAGTGGAAGGGGAAGTGCATCATCGCCATTTGGAGGAGTAGGAAACCAATCTGCTGGGGCTACACAGAGGCTCAACTCGCTTCTTATTTTGGAATCCCTTCGTCAGCAGCTTCAAAATCAGGTACTTTTTTCAGCTCTGTAATTTGGTTTGGACTCACGTGATAATGTATATTCTTATCACAGTTTTTATTATAAAAAGAGAACTCATATCATCATATCATATTTTATCAATGAAGGGTCAACAGGGTCTCCTTTCACAGGATCAAACACTCCAACAACAACTCCAAATTTCCGAGCTTCTTACCAGAATGACAGGAGGTGCTACTGGCTCTGAAGCACGAAATATCCCCTGGGCATCCATAGAAAGAGGTCATTCTCTTTTAGCGGATGGCCCCGGAAGCACAGTAAATACCGAACAAGAAATCGATGACCAGCCTCTGGACTTGACCAGCTGTCGAACAACCAGAGCGGATGAGAAAGGCAGCTATGCAACAGATTATACTCCCGTTGGAACTTCTCACCTCCTCCGCAATCCATCTCCTTTTGTTCTGGACGAGCAGACAAGCAAAGTGTTTCGTTCCAACCCGCGTTCCAGCAAGGGTTACACCGCACAAGAGCTGCAAGCTGCCTTGCATGACATTCAAAGCGGAAAATTGGGAACGCGGAGAGCCGCCGTGATTTACGGGATACCCCGATCAACACTTCGAAATAAAGTTTACAAATTGGGCAAGGACCGTGGTCGATTGTTAGGAGCAGCCGGAAATCATATTCTTCCACATGTAACTAACGGCCCCATCGCCTCCTCCCTTCAAAATAACAACAACAACAACAGCACTAATAATAATAATAATAATAATAACAACAACAACAATACCACCAAGGACGCCACCGGAAACTCTTCCCTTCTCGGGAAACTCTCATATTTTCATGGTCTCTCTGCGGCAAATAGCTACCTGGGAGGGGGAGCTAGAAGTGGAGTAGCTTCTCGATACACGGAGGAGGAGGATGGGGAGGAATCCACTCCAGCGGTAACCCCATCCCCCGCATTTCTCAATCGACGTGCCCCTCCTAGCTTGTACGCCATGGGGAATGGGGATGTGGGAAACTCTGCCAAACATCATCTCACCACATCATCATCCCACCACCATCCTCATCAGTCTAGTCTTAGTCAATTGATCTCGAAGCATGCTAACCAGCAGCAGCGGAGCTATCTTCACCAAGCTTATCAGGGTTCTCCCATGGATGTCGCAATGATGGAGGAGTCCTCCTGTCATTCAGATGACCATGCACCAGGAATCAGTCATAAAGACTCATGGAAGTATGCCCTCTCGCGTCATCAAGAGCAGCAACAGCAGCAGATACTTAGCCAACAGCGACAAGCTGTGTCCAGCGTCAACCACCATCAGCATCATAGGCAATCTCTACCCCAGCAGAATCATGGAGGGGATGATACCTCCTCAAGTTTAGATTTGGCAGGAAAGAAGAGGTATACTTTCATCACATAATATATGTACATACATGCATGTATGTACATTAGTATGAAATTTATTTACTTGAATAATTCATTGCAATTTTTAATCTTGTCAGCGTCATCTTCTCCGGCGACCTAAACGCAAGGATGTGACGAGTCCTTTGTCACAAGCCAAGTCGAGCAGTCCCGAAAGCAGTTCCCAGGATGCAGCCACCACACCCACCACTCGAATGAGTGCCTTTGCCAAGGGCACTCCCTCATCCAAAAGCTTACTCAACAACAACAACGCTACTAGCAACAACAACAGTTCTGGTGAAAGTGGTGGACTCTCTCATCATCCCTACCTATTTCCTTTAACATCCGATCTGAGGGAAAGCTTAAGCCGCTACCTTAGTCAAGAAAACAACAAAAGTGGAGATGAGGACCGTGCTTCGTCAGAAATAATGGATACAGGGCCAGCCAGTCAACCTGAGAATGACGATGAGGACGAAGACGCTGAAGATGATCATCATCGTCGCCCACATCTTCATCACCATCACCAACTAAGTCACAACTCGGCCTCTTCAGGAGTAGGTGGAGGAAAGCGACCTGGTGGTGGTGTAGGTGAAAGTGGCGCAGCTGCTTTGGCTCTTGAGGGTCTCATTGGTAACCGACTCTCAAATCTGTTTCAGCTCAACGATATTCTCCTTCGAAGTGGGCCAGCGGGTGGTAGCGGAGGTGGGGGAGGAGGATTGGGTGAAGGTCGACCTGAAAGTTTGTTGGATCTTACAAAAAAATAAAACGTGCTACCTATAATCTACCTACTCATTAAAATATTTAAAACAAATACTTATATTTTAAGACAAAAAACATCATCATGATAATCGAACATTATATCATATGTAACATTTTACTCATTAATTTACTTAATTAAATGTACAATTTAAACAACATTCACACACAATATGATTACATATATACCTACGATGATCTACACACATTTTTAATTACGGTGGGAGCAAAAAGTGTTGATATTTTTTATTATCAGGCATCCCTCTCGTCCTGACTCAGGAGTCCTGAGAATGTACTTTAAGACTTATTATCCATAACAATTATTTTTTGCTCTAATTTTTGTAGTAAGTGATTATTGCTCAGCTTCGTTATTAAATATAATTTTGTATATACAAATTATCATTTTACAAAAAAATCCTGTTGTTGTGAGTTGGTTACCGTTGTTCTATGAAAATTACACATAATATTAATAGTATACTATAGTTAGCCAGCGTTGAAAATGGGCAAAGTCTTAGATCATCATCTCGTTGTTCTGTACCACCCCATGTCCCCCTATTTCACGCCATTTCGTGCTACCCATCACCAAGGAGCATGACAGCGCCACCCTTGAGGACCTCAATGCGAAAGTATATGGTTACAACAACAACAGGTTGAATAGGGTTTGATGTAGTCGGAATATTTGCAATGCTCTCGCATAAAGATTCCGACCAACGACGCGTTCTAACGTCGAGAAACCCTTCCCAACTTCCCACCACCACCACCATACATCACATTTATGTTTATAGAGATTATCAATCGATTACCTGTTTATTTTGACTTTAGATGGCTGAGACTCCAGTCATCTTTCTTTCATCATGTAATAATAATAATATATTTTGTAGCATTATTTGTATGTATAAATGTACATTATTATTATTCTAAATATTATAATGTATTACAATAATTATCAGAATTGTGTTGTGTGAAGAAATGTAAACAATATGACATGCATAATAATATGTTCCAATTGCATACTTCACCATTTATTTTAGAAATCTCCTTTTATGATATTTTTTTAGTCATTTGAACTGACTTCAACAAAAGGTGATGGCATTTAAATTTATTGTTTTGTTTGACAACCCATCCACTATTGTATACCTTATGAGCTTTTCAATTTAAATAGTCAGTTGTTGTATTTTGTAATTATAATGTAATAGCTAAAGATAGAGAACAAATTTCAAGATGATAGTAATTAATAATTAAGCGTGGTGGTGTGGTGTACTGATAAAATTCTCTTGTGCTACATAATAAGAATAGAATAATAATAATTTAACGACAATGATTGTTATTGTATTTTATTGTACCAAATTAACAAACTAAGCTTTAAAAGTTGAATTATGTTTTTTTTAAACAAGTAGCTTATTAAATTACGTAAGTATATATTATAGATATGTAAAAGTTTAAAACAATCCCTTTTCTCTACATTTTTATTACTCTTACTATTATAATAATAATGATTATTACTAAATGCTGGAAAACTACTCAAGGTCTTTTTGAAAGGAAACGAGACTACAACTGTAAACGAAACAAATTCTCAAGTTCAAATTTTAGCACCATGAAAAAAAGGTAGCTTTAAGAAGCAATGCCCACCTACTATTAAACACTATAACTAAGAATTATAATTAATAATAATTAATTATAATTAATTATCCGTGTACTTTTCATACTATGGTAAAATAGAGTAGTAGTATTTGAGTTAGCGTATTAGTAAAATATCTATAAAATATCTATAAATAATGGCTGCCAATTTTTATTTTACCTCGATTATTGATGAATGTTTGAAGAGATTCTATCTGTTATTGTTATTGGTTTTTTTAAATGTAAATAGATGTTTAAAATTTGTTGATTGTAATTATGGTTGCTATATATGGTTTAAATTCATTGTATAAATAATGTGTAATCAATTTAATTTATATGGATATGTTTATATATATACAAACCAAAGATAAAAATGTTTCTTGAAGGTGCTTATTATCAGTTTTAGAAAATATACGGAGAAACATAGAGAGCTAAGTTATCAATTACTATTATAAATATCGGTAAAATATTTTTAAGAAAAAAATAATAATATTTTACGTTCGCCAATCTTTTATTTTTTAAAATATTTTGTAAAATATGTATATGTAACCATAACCAACATGTGTCATTATAAATGTTATTATTATTATATAATTAGCAGGTAAAATGTATGTCAATGTTAATTACTATAACTTTATAATAAATGGACTGCGACTACTAAAAAAATGGGCATATAAAAAAAACTTGACAATCAGAAAGCTATATCTGTACAATTATTATTATTATGCGGTACTTTTTGCACGACAAAAAATATTCTAGGAATTCTGATCCTAACTAAACAAAAATATTTTAAAATAAAAACCAAGTTACAATATATAAATATAAATATTTTAAACAAAACAAAAAATGTTCATCAATCATTCCGGATTTAAAATGTGAATCTCCCGCCAAAATAACCCTGAATTTTTAAATGTTTGATATTGTTCTTTTTATGTACATTGTATTTAGATGATAAGGAATTTGATGTGATTAAATATATATATATATATATACATTACATATATATATATCCATTATATATATTATATATAATGAAAAGAATTGTATGATTTTTATTTTTGGGTGATCTGGTCTGATTAGTTATATTACAACTGTCAAAATAAAAGGATGATTTTATTTAAAGTGTGTAAAAAAACTGAGTGTGGTTTCTGAGTACATGATTTTATTTCATTAACATCGCGTTTTTTAAAATGAACATTTAGCTAGTTTCCATACAATAATAACAATATATCTTACTTTGTTGCATAATTTGAGCTTAAAGATAAATCCATATTATAACGTTCCTCAAAATAACTACAAGTTTAATCCCGACTCTAATCTAACGATCAATAAGGGTCTACAGTAAATATTAACTTTTTATAATGGTCTACACATCAACCCAAAAATTGACGCCGCTATGAATGTGAACAATGAGAGCCGAGAGAGATTGTTTTATGCACATGAGCTTGCTTGAACCACACATTACGATCTTTACCAATAATTTCTAACGAGACATGAGGAATTTTTTTTTAAATGTCAGTTAAAATTTAGTGCATAGTATATGTACTGCATACGTACATTAAGCATGTACATAGTGTGTGGGAAACAGTCTGAGCAAAAGTACATGTTGCATAACAGTATGAATGAACATTCTTTTTCTATCTAACTTACATTTCTGTCTTGTGTGCTATTTTTACAAGTCAGCAGTCAACATATCAGCTGTAGGTTATACGCGCTCTTAATAGTTCTCAGCATCTCTTCCTCTTCTTGTATTACATGCATGAGTAGCATGCTGAACTTACGGAACACCACAACAGATTAGATCTAAGTTCTAACGCGGATATAAGGTAAAGTTATATAAGCAAGAAGACTAAAAAAGTGTTTTTTTTTGGCATGTTGCTATACTTGTCTTGTCATGTATTCTGGAAATGTTGCAATCAAACCCATTCTTCTTCTCAGGTTGATATACTAAACTATTACATTATTGAACTTGTCGTAGATCATTACGAATTTTGACATTAAGAAAAGGGAAGACAAAAAAGTGAGATTGGTGTATGGTTTAATGTTGATCATTTTGTTCAGTTGTTAGCGTTGTCAAAATAGGGGGAGTAGATCTTGCGCCACAAAATGAGTCGTGAACTAGGGAATTGGTTGGGGAAGCCGGTAAAAGGTCTTCTTCTGGACATTTCTGGAGTGTTGAGAGATGGTGATAAAGCAATTGCTGGTTCTGTAGATGCCTTCCAAAGGTCAGTCGATTAAAATTACGGTTTGATCCTATTATTCTTCAGGTTGAGACAGCATATCCATGTTAAATTCCCATATGATGTCGCATGTAAAGTTATGTGGTTTTTTTTACAGCATGTGAATAAAGCATGGAAAATGTCCCACCTGAAGGGTAGGGTCTAGAATAGGATACAAATATACTTGAATATATTTCAAGGAGAAGCAGTTATTATTCTGACTTTTCATGGAATTGTTTAAATTGCAGATTAAAACTGAGCGGAATTCCCTTCCGTTTGCTGACCAATGAGACCCAAGTAACTGTGCAAATGTCAG
>JAHZNC010004838.1:0-14786 GCA_027744095.1 Zhuqinia jingwanae | reverse complement strand
CATTGTTTGGAATAATGGTGACCACGTTTTCATTAGTCGGCATTTTTGGGGGCATATTGTCAACTGTAATATTCCAGTCACTTGGAAATATGCCGGGAGCAGTGTCCACACCTTACTACGTGAATGCCTGGTGGATGCTGGTTGTCGTGTTTGTGGGATGGATATCAGCACTTTGTATCAAGCCAATTGAGAAAAATTTTGTGATTTGATTTTTGTGTCATTCGTTGTTATGAAAAGTCTGTACAAAGCATATTATGTATAAGCACAGCTTATTTAGCAGTATTGTCGCTTACCGGTTGCCATTCTAAAAGTTAAACACATTTTTCTAGGTTCAGTTCATAAAGATCTACCTGCTCCTAATTACCATAAAATATTTTTATTTTCAAGTTCTGTAATCTTGTATACTCATTCATAAAGTTAATAAATTGAAATGCTACTGCAATTGTTGTACAAATGATAACGAATAAGAACAGGGAGAGTGACGAGATAATTTATTGATTTAGAAGATAAACTGGGGATATAATATATAAAAATTATTTAACTATTCAAGCACACTTGTTCATTCAAACATGCATTGTTAGGTATATGCATCCTAAATGGATTAACAATATTCTTATTTCCAGTCCCAAACTCACAAAGAGCTCATTAATAACTTCCAGAAAAAATAACTTCATAAGTCGACTTCATAAGAAAGAAAGTGATTAAGACATGAAAAGGTCACTCTCAAGTTCAAAGATAAAAATAAATCTGTAAATGTTTATAAAAGTTTTTTTTTTTAAATGGAGTGTGGAACCCATAAACTCATACTCATCATCATGTCTGCATTTTATATACCCATGCCTGTAAATCTGTATGTGTCCTTCACTTTACTTTTTGTAAAGCAAGCACACACAAGTTGTTGTATGAGTGTTTTGTCTTGACACATTAAAATAGTTTCTTACAAAATCAAACCATTTTTTTAGCAAGAATAATTATTATGAATAGCAACTTCAAGGATTTTTTTATGGAGCAGAAATATAATTGTAACCAAAAAAATTATTTAATTATTTTAGTACCATTTTGACTGGTGAAGATATAAGAGCTAGTTCTAGACTTCAAAAATATATAAAATGGCGGACCAAACTAGTGAAAATACTAGTGAAAATGAAGAACCTTTTATCATTCGAGTCATCCAATATCTTTATTCGTAAGCTTGCACCGATAATCCTTTTTTTAAACTACCAATTTGGGGGGAATATTGAAAATAATTATTTTGAAAAATTTTCAGGACCACTCCACCCATAAAGAGCCCAGCACAAATATGCCAGGAATCATGGCTAATAGCTGGGCTGATCCCTTTCAACAGGTGGTTCTGCATGCCAGCCGCCTTCATAGTCCAGTTCTGTTGCGGATCCCTGTACTCTTGGAGCGTGTTAAATAAGCCAATTGACAATTGGATATATGGATCAGTTGTGAACATGGCCCCAAGAACTTTTTATATTGCTGTTGGACTGCTAGGCATGTCAGCTGCCAATATGGGACCATGGTTAGAAAGAAACGGCCCTCGAAAAGCAAGTATTCTCGGTGGAAGCTTCTTTTTCGTTGGAAATTTAATCACAGCGCTAGCTCTCTACTGGCGTCAAATATGGCTGGTATACTTGGGATATGGGGTCATTGCAGGATGTGGCATAGGAATTTGCTACATTTCTCCGGTGTCTGCCCTCCAAAAATGGTTTCCTGATCGGAGGGGATTGGCGTCAGGAATTGCCGTTTCCGGGTTTGGAGCTGGATCCATTGTCAGTGCAAAGCTGGAAGTTTTTCTTATCGAAATGGTGGATTTACCTGGAACGTTTTTAGTTTTAGGAGCTGGTTATTTTTTGCTTATTGTATTATCTGGACTGGTACTGCGTACTCCACCACCAGGATTTGTCCCGGGTCCAGCGAATATGAACTCTGTAGAAATTACACTTACTCGACCCACACCTATAAAGTCAGATGATCCAAATAACCAGCAGGACATTGAGGAGCAAGACTGGGAATCAAGTGACAGCGTAGAATACGAAGAAGAATGTACTATTTTAGAAGCTCTAATTTCCGTGGAATTCCGAATGATGTATTTCGTCTTCTTCTGCAACATTTTATTTGGCTTGGTAGTCATTTCCAGGTTATCCAACATGATAACCGACATATTCGGCAAGAGTGCGGAATCCGCCTCAACAGTGGTTGCCATCAATGGAGGCTTCAACCTCGCCGGCCGAATTTTCTTTCCCCTTTTGAGTGACTGCCTTGGACGGAAAAACGTGTATCTATTGATGCTCACTTTCCAGCTTATAATCCTCACCACCTTTTACTTTGTCACCACCACAAAAACTTATTGGTTGTTTTTAATGAGCATGTGGATCATTTCTGCTTGCTACGGAGGAGGCTTTGGAACTATACCTGCATTTTTGTCAGACAAGTATGGACAACACATTGTGGGAGCAACACATGGGGTTATCTTGTCTGCTTGGTCACTAGCTGGGATTTTGGGAGGAATTGTTTTTACAAGTGTGTTTAAAGAGGCCTCCAAGGGAAAGGATGAATCTGATCCTTTTGCCTATAATGTGAATGCATGGTGGATGCTGGCATTTGTGATCCTTGGCTGGCTCTTTCTAACGTTGATAACTCCAACTGAAAAGGATCGGAAAATTTATCGATTGTTTGGTCGAGATCCTGTGATTGTGGTGGAAAAATCGAAAAATCGGAGTGGGGTCACAAGCAGTGTGCGAGTAGTAATGAGGCACAAAAAACAGAGAGTTGTGAAACCTGAAGTATATTTATCAGTGAAATAACAATAAAAATAGGTTATAGATAATTAATTAATTTTTAAAATATTTTTTTATAAAGCTAAATGATTTTTAAAACTTTGTATAAAATGTTAGGGGTAAAATGTCATAAAATGTAGCAGTAGATTTTTTATCGGGTTGTTAGTTTTAGTCTTCCATTTTGTCCAATTCGCCAAAGAAAAGAAAAGCCTAGTCGTAGGAGAAACTTGAAGGGCACCGGGGGATGCTACCAGGTTAGGTTAGGGGTGGCTCGCCCAGTGAATTCATTGAGGCTCCTTGGTTTTCCATTTTCTCCAATAAGTTTACTGAAGAGGCTGAGGCTTTTTGGTTCACCATTTTTTTCATTTCTTTTGCTGAAGAAATTGAGGATTGTTGATTTGCCATTTTCTCCAGATCATTTACTGAGGAAGCTGATGATCTTTGATTTGCCATATTTTCCAGTTCTTTCGTTGAGGATCCTGAACTGAACGAAAAGGATTCTGGTAAGTGAGCTGCCTATACAATTGCACCATAAAAAACCATCTTAAGTGAAAAATGTACAAAAAACTATCAGGTGAAAAAATAAAGTTGATTAATTTACCTGAATGCAGCTCACTGCTAGTTCAAGAACGAAAATAATAATAACCAACGTCATTTTTTACTCTCGATTGACTGTTCTTAAAATCTGAGTGGTAATTTATAAATAACAGCTTGAAACCCAAGTACTAAAACTCGAACAACGTTTTGGTGATTAGTGAAAGGAATAACAGGAAATATATAAATTAAGTGGATTATAATTATAAGCTTCCATACATAATAATAGCGTAATATAATGATTATTATAAGTTTAATTAGTAGTATTGTTTCATTGCTCGTAAATATAAAGTGTAATTGCATGAATCGTTCGATTCAATGAATTTTAATGAAGAAAATAAGTATTAATGATAATAAAAATAATTATGTGTTTTGTACTGCGTATGATTATATATTATGATGTTAAGTACAAAAGCAAAAAAAAACCAACTGTAAAGCTGTCAAAGTCAAAAGAAGGTGGCATATGAATGTCAACTTTAAATCATCTCTATATTTATTTATTTTTAAATTGATTTCGTGTCCTAGTTCTAGTCGATTGGTTTTTTCATGTTTTACTTTGGAAAAATAAATTTTTTATTGTTGCCTTTAATTTTGAGACCCACCTGTCAGCATTGTGATTGTGATTGTGATTACATAAATGTGTGCTTGCCAGATACACCAATTAAATCAAATGACATTAAAAATTATTCCCACTACCAGCGCATTGCATAAAAGTAGTATAAATCATTATTTCATCGGATTTGTTTTAAGACTACAGTTTATTATTCAGGCATACATAATGAATAATAATAACAATCAATTTTTTTTTTGAAGGGATTGTACATTTTTTTGTTATTCGGGTACTCCAAAGTTTAGACTAGAAATTTTTGAGACGCCAGACGCGGGTTTATAAAAGTTTAAACCTGCTGGCTCCTCGTTGTTATCAGTATCGGACTTTACATATCTCCGGTTTGGTCGGAGATCTGTAAAATTTGTCGTAAAATGACATCATTTTAAGAATAATACGACGTGTCAATCATTGACAACATTTTTTTAATCTGCCACAAAAGATGACACATCAGTAAGGCGAGAATATTATCTCGAGTTGGAGGAATATTAAATGGCGTAAATAAATTTGAGGTACACATATATCATCATAAAAAGCTTCCAATTATGTTGAAACAAAGAACACGATCGGCCCCTACCTACATAATGTTGGTTTTTTAAATGAGTATAATATACAAAGGATTGCATTACAAAATATATTGGGAAGCAAAAATTATTGTTGTGGATCAGATTGTTGGCTCAGAGAAAACATTTTACTGAAAAAATTACGCACAATATACATAATATTCTGAATTAATTAATTCTTGCAGATAAAATTTTGTATTAAATAGCTAAACTTAGTAAAATAGATGATATAGCCTGCGATAAAATATATTTCATCGCTGAGATTAAAATTTCTAAGGGAATAAATATAAGCCTATTTTTTATTAAACATGCCAAGATTATCAACTTCAAAATGACAAAATTGTATCGTGTTTAATTATTTAATTAAAAATGTTCCCATTTTACCTGCAAACTTCAGTTTTATTTTTCCAGGAGGACCTAATGTGCTTACATCATCATGCCTTCCAAAATTGATTCAAGTACAAAAGTAGCCAATTTATCTTGTTTTTATTTATTTAGTTCCCAAACTTTTCTTATTTCTTTAACGTTGAGGCAATGAAAATACAAGTAAATGCTTTTACGTCAATAATCAAAGCTCAAAATGAGAAAACAGTCAAGGCTGATGAACCAATGCAATCGTCCTCTTCTTCACCTTCTACTTTACGTAATTCCTTTGGCCCTTCACTTTCGCCCTGTTTATTCCTGTCTATTTCAAAGTATGTAAGTCAATCAATTAATGATTTTGAGAATTCATGCGTTTTAAATCCAAAATCGGAATCAACGCATCAGTATTTGTAAAAAAATTAATGGTGTGTCATTTTATTATGCTTTCCCATTTACGCAGTTGTACCAATCATTAAATAAATTTGACGGTCCCGGTGATTACGGCGAACCATTTGAAAGTAAACGAAGAAAAACTTTGGATTGCAGTAAGATGACAAATGTACAAAATCAAATTTAAAAAAAAAATCATCTTTTGCTTAAAGTCTCCTCAAATTGTCAATAATTTGCATACATTGTTAATGACATAATGCGCAAAAAATATAATTATTAACTTTTCTCTTTAATAGCTTGTGGGACCATCCCCACTACTACTACCTCAAATTCTTCAGCAAAATTCCGCTTTCCTTGGCAGGTGCTCATTTCACACTCATCTACTGTTCCATCTTCCCCCGGTACTGCAAAAGTATGTCGTGGCACTATTATCAACGATCGGATTATCCTCACCACAGCATCCTGTGTTTTAAAACTGTCAATTGCAGAAGTGATGGACAACCCCGCGAAAGCAGTATTATTCCCAGATACGTGCTATGCTCAACCGGAAGAGTTGCAAGTGCGGTTGAGTAGCAGCGGCGGCGTTTTGGGATCAACGCCACTGGAAGTTAAGCACATTTACCGCAATCCCTTGTTTTTGTTTCAAAGGATTATTCACGAGTCAGTCATAATAATTTGCATATTTGTTTGCAAATTCTGTTTTTGAATTTAAACAAAAAAAAATTATCATGATTAATTGTTGTTTAATTTTTGGTAGTAAAGTTGACTATGACATTGCCCTTCTCACATTAAAATCTCCACTTGCATTCACATCCGAAATGGTTCCCATTTGTCTCCCGAATTCTGCCAAAGGGGGTGACCTTGCAGGACTGGAATCAATTTTTACAAGGTGGCGCATGAACAATAGCACTCAAGATATTGAGGAGGAAACGCCTCCATTCATTTCCTTCTTTTACCCAAAAATGAGATGCAGACTAAATGCAGGGCATGACTGGATTTCAAACAGATTTTTGTGCACATTGGCACCTGATTTAGTTGCAGTAGAGTCCATTGAGGTTGGGGGTGCTGAGATGGTTAAAAATGGGGAACAATACGTTCAGTACGGAGTTCACTCATGGAGAGCATATCATCCCCTAATTTACAGTAGAAAGCCGTTGAGCCTGGCGAGTGATGTAAAAGGATTCCTAGGGAAAATTGAGAATTATTCCGAAGAAATGGGAGCAAACTGGTGTAAAAATGATTTGAGTGGGGGTGGGATTCCAAAGAAAGGGGATCAATATAACGTGAACGGTGTCTTAGTAAATGATCCAGTAGGGCTGGAGCAACTTTCATGGACAGGGATCAAATCGGAATCTAGAAAAATCCGAAAAAATTGCAGTATGCTAAAAAAAAAAAAATTAAAGCGCACATCGTTGTTCTGTCAAACTGCTTTGTATTATTTTATTAAAAAATTTCAATCTAAACATTTTATTTATTTTATTTAAAAACAAAAAGAATGCGGCTTAGTTAACTCATTGGCCAGTACTTATAAAGCAAGAGGAAGAATAGTAAATGGGAAGGATGCGACTCCTTATGAGTACGGGTGGCAAGTACAGCTCAACCTTAAATATGGCAAAGATGAAGATCAGTTATGTGGAGGATCAGTTTTAAATGACCTGGTAATAGTAACCGCCGCACATTGTGTGTACAAAACGGTTGAGATTGCCAATGGAAAGTATACAATTTCGGGTCTTATCCGACCAGAAAACGTGCGAGTTTACCTGCACCGCTACACCGGATCTCAGCTCAGAGATGACAACAGTCGAGTAGCCCGTGTGGAGTCTGTAATAGCTCATCCGGGATTTAGAGTTGATGGTGTTGTGAAGAACGACATTGCTTTGATCGTCCTGAGGAAGCGGATTTGCTTTAAATGCTTGAGAGGCAAGGTGTCCCCAATTTGCTTTCCAAATACCGGGGAAAATCTCAATTTGGATGGGAGGACAGACGCAAGAGTGATTGGATGGGGAAGAATGGATGTACTGGATAGCAAGTCCAAAGCAGCCAAATTACAGGAAGTAGATGTCAGCATCATCTCAAGAGAAGAGTGCATAAAAGTCACGGAGACGCTGTCAAATGCATTTCATACGAATCAAGTGAAAAGAGACGAGAATAAATTGTGTGCAGGGAATTTTAAGGGACCATCGGAGTATAGAGATCCTGCTCAGGGGGACTCAGGATCCCCTCTGTTTCTTCCGATTACTCCGGGGACGGATACAATGATTCATGTGGGTGTGGCCTCTATGATTACGATGGGGGAAGAAGCATTGAGAAAAAATGATAAGACCACTGTCACGTTTTACACGAGAACACAATGTAAAATCGTATTTGGAATTTGTGGACTATTATTCTCTTATTGTTGATGCTAATTGGTGCGAAAGATGACGAAAAAATAACTAAAAAATAAACTTGAAATTTTGTTGAAGAGAGCGAGATTTACAAAAAGTTTAATAAGTTTGGCGTTTAAAACTTAATTTATTCCCTCTAAAACAGCGCCTTGACATGAAAGATACGATTTTCTTGTAAATTATAAGAGTAATAGTAAATGCTACCTATCGAAGTACATTATCATTTTATCATGTCAAAAAATAGAAACAATTGTCGCGTCAGAAAAATAATTAATATTCATACTCTGCCCACTTTTGCTGCTATTTATAATACCTTTTATATTATTGCCACTTTTATTATTCTCACAACTTTTTTCCTTCTCCCCATGTCACATGCACTTACATGCAAAATGCAAGCAAGCAACCAAATATATATTTTTTAATACAAAACACATAATCTTATCTTCTCAGTGATCTCATCTCAAATATCATTGAACTTGTTTTTATGCAACCATACGCATACTCACACCACATCACCACCACCGTCAGCAGCAGCAATCTTTCTGCAAAAAGAAATCCAATTCACATCAACATGATCATATCATCATCACCACGCCGCCGCACCGACTGACTCTAACAAGATACAAGATTCACTTTTTCCCCCGATATTCTTGTAGATGAAAAAATATATGTTATTATTTTTTATTGTCAACCAGCAAACTTTGAGACATTTCTCACTTCTTATGTAATGCAAAGCAGCAGCAGCATTTCAGCTATGATCATGATCATGATATGATGTGATATTTATTTATTATGAAACTCACCTCAGTTTAGCTTTCTTGTTTGGTTGGATTTTTTAGTAACTTCAGCTTCTGTAAATCTCATTTATACCTACTCTGCACACACACCACACCTGACTAACTTTTTTTTGTGTATTTAATTAGTATTGTGTACACACAACTCACACACAACACACTATTTTACATGCATCCCATCATGCATTGCATTTATCTTTTTTTCTTTCGACTGCAAATGCAAAAGCTTGTCTCTTTCTGATTCTCTTGATCATCATCATCATCATCCTCACCTTCTTCTCAGCTCCTTCTTCTTCTTGGACTTTTTTTGCGTTTTTTATTATTACTTTACCCATCGACCCCTCAACAATAATATGATATTATATTGTTGCGTGAGCAAACTCTGTTTATGTTGAACTAGTAGTACCTGTGAACCTGTATTACTTGCTATTTCATTGGATTTTTGTGACTGTGAAAAGAAAGTCTTAAGAAAAAACTACCTTGTTAAGCTGCTTTAGTTGGACGAGAGGATGATGATCATGATGATTATGGAAAAGGAACCAAGATGGACAACAATATAAACAGCAGTATCATCATCATCATCATCATCATCATCATCATCATTGCATACACAAACACATAAACAAGTGTACTTTGTTCTTAGTACTTTTTTTAAATACAGCTGCACTACAATAAGATTTCAATTCAACTACCCACACCATCATCATCATCGTCATTGTATCCAAGAATAAAAAATATATATGCATACATTGTTGCTAAATATGATGATATTATTGCCTGAAGATACGGAGACGGACGCTGCTGGCGCTCTGGCAGAAAGATGAATACTTAATCGAATGATATGTGAGAACTAATGTGACCAGCATTTCTATATATGTATATTTTTCCTCGACATAATCATCATCATCATGATCAGAATGCGCATTTATTTATGTTCATGTAATAAATAAGTGTATTATGCTTACTATTTAGCATCTCTTCATGCCTGCTTAAATGAAGAAGAAAAAATAATATCAACTTTATTCTGGCTGAAAAAAATGAGAGAACTTTTTACATTTCTCTCTGTTTTCATTCTTCTTTCGATTTCCCAGAGAAGAAGAGTGAGAGCTTTAGCCAGCCAGTTACTTTTTCTTCAGATTGTTTTCCATAATAAAAGAGCACACGCACAATTTTTTTTGTTCTTATATTTTTCCGTTTAAAAATAAGTAACGTTGAAAAGAGAGAGAGAGAGAGAGAAGGACGGAATGAGACGAACTCTCTTTTATTTTCTCAAACTCATCATCATGCTCATGCTCATCTTCACAAGAAGAAGAAGAACAACAACACAGGCTACTCAAATTTCTTTTCATGTGTGCACGCACAACGTTCAACGTAGAACCGTGAATAAAAACGCATGCATGCGTAGTATAGTATGTTGTACGTATGCGTGTCTTGTACCAAATCACCACCATCATCATCATAGCCTGGTTTAAAAACAACAACAATGGCCAGGCATTGTTCTCTCTTCCAAGTGAATAGATCCCTTATATTATTCCATCGCATCACTTCTTATCACATTTTGTCATCATCATCATCATCATCACATCACAAAAGTCTGTGTTGAGGAGTGAGTGAACAAAATACAAGGGACCTACATAATGTAAGACGACGACGAAGAAGAAGAAGAAAAAGAAGAGATACAAACTCAAACCGTCATCATCATCAAGATCTCTGTTGTTATTGTGATAGCTATTAGCTTTGCGTGGCCCACATATTTTTTCCAACGTTTCTCCAGTTGATTACCTACAATATGTAAGGGCTTATGCCTATGATGATGTCCCTGTAAATAATAATGGTAGGGTGATGGTAGTTGGTATGCTGGATTGTATCATAAAAAATACTTACTTTTTATTATTCTCATCTGCACATACATATACACATATTATTACATGATGATATAATATATGTTGTTGTGAGGCATGTTTAGAGACCTGTTTATTGTCCTCCCTCCTACGAGGGGGCCCTTAAGGTATGCCCATGCGTATGTATGTACATATATGTGTGTGCTATTATTATTATTATTATTATATTCTTGTAAAAGTAAGTATAATAAGAATTTTTTTTGTTCACTTTTACGGTTCTGACTGGAGGCAGTCTACATACTTGAGTAAATATATGGTAAGGGCACAGAGGAACACATGATGAGGATGATTTAAAATTACTATGAATATTATTACGAAAGAATTTTTTCGGAAGAAAGAAGGAGATGAGTATATACAATGGAGCAGTAGTGAAAAAAAACATTCAACAGATACACATATATATATTTCATTTGGATGAAAAGAAGGACTTTTTTTTTGGAAGGAAGGCAAATGATGATGAAAAGCAACAAGGAAATAAGTTGTGAGGACCGCATGCATGCATCATCCATAATACCTACATGCCATACAAAAAAAAATCTTCTTTTACCTCTCATTCCACAATCCACACACAGTCCACACTCACAATCAGACTCGGTCTCTTTCCACTACTGCTTATTATTATACATACTGAAAAAGGCATAATATTGAATTACTACAACTTTTACTAGAAGAAACAACAAAGAAGAAGAAGAAGACGTGTATATAGTAGGTACGTATATACAGAGATATTATTATGGACACTAAAAGCATCTTTTGTGTGTACAATGTAAGTAGTAAGTTAGTACGACGAATAATGGAGAGCGTATATGGACGGACGGACGGGGTGCATGCATATTACCAACAACAAGTTTGAGTTGTGGTAGTAATAGCTGTGATGGTGGTGGTGTGTTGTGATTTTTTTTTCAACCCTCGTCATCTACTATGTACTCATATATGTATGCACAATGTTCATCATGAATTTTGAAGATCATGGTAATAATGTGATGTGATGATCATCATCATTCAACCAAAAAAACTGAACCAGCAGAAAAGCAGCATCTTGAGCAACCACCGTCAGTCATCATCTACAAGTCCACCTGGGTCTTTGCTTGACAAGCAAAGAGAGAGAGAGAGAGAGAGGAAGAAAAAAGGTGAGCAGACAAGACAGTGTTTTGTTTCAAAGTGATTTGGTTTTTGTGGAAGGATGAAATGATGCTATTGTACTGTGTGGCATGCATTTCATTGCGTTAAGTTTTATTTTGGATTTTAACTTTACAATAAATAGCTTATATTGTAAATCATTTGAAAACATTTTGTTTCTTATTCAGTGGATTTTTTTTAAAATATAGAGATATATTATTTATATCGGCGAGGACAACTGATTAGTGCACATGACATATAATTTAATAAATTATTTTTTCGGTATCATGTTCTGGAATACTAAATCTGGTCAATAAATAAATTCATTATTTATCCCGCAGAACTCTATTAATCAAAATTCAGCAAGTCCACTCGAAATGAACATACGATGTAGTGGACCTGCAGTGTCTTTTTAATAATTCAAATGGTAAAGTACCTTTAAAAAATCGTCGAAACATATTTTATTTCCGTAAAAAATCGGTGACTTGGAAAGCTGTTTTCATATACACACATTAAGGATATATAAATGTGTATATATAGGTATTTAGGTAGGTATGTTTTCTAAGTAGCTTAATTACTAACTTACACTGTGAAAGTGTTTACAAGTGACAATTTATATATGTACATGTATAGCTTTGATTATTGGGAGCATGTGAAATTTGAATCTTCAACTTGAACCTAAAGAACAATAAGCTTCATATGTACCCGATCCGCCTCCTGAAGAGAACAATAAAAAATTTATTAAAATGAATTTTTTTTCTATTAAAGTAATAATATTTTAAATTATAGTAATTTTATTTTATATTTTACTATTCTGGTTATTACTACAGACCTATTATAATGGTATATATATTACAGTATAATATTTAAAAAAAAGTACAAGGTGTGTTTTTTATTAATGTGAAGTGACAAGTGAAAATAGTCAACAAGTGTTTTACAAACAAGCTAGCAAGTACAGCAACCAGAGCGATTTTTTTCGTCTTCGTCTTCGTTTCTGCTGCTGCTGCTGCTGTTGCGTGCACTAATGCACATGATCGATCATCAAAATAAATAGGTATATCTAACGAATTTTTTTCTTGACAAGCCTAGTATATTTTTTTTAGATGTTTAGAAAGAAAAAAATTCAAATGTCGTTTGGTTCAATGTTCATTCACTCCAATCATCATTCAATATTGTTCGTATAGGTCGTTCGTGACTCGGCAATTACATACTTTTTTACCTGATTTTACGCGTTTTCTTTTTAGCAAANTCACTCCAATCATCATTCAATATTGTTCGTATAGGTCGTTCGTGACTCGGCAATTACATACTTTTTTACCTGATTTTACGCGTTTTCTTTTTAGCAAAACTTCATTTTTTGGGGAGATTGGTGTGGAGCACCATTGAAAAAAACGTGTGTGTGTGTGTGTGTGTAAAGTTGTTCATGTGCGTAAGTCAAAGTTGTAAAAAAAGTAACATTACTCGTTGTGCACAGTGCAATATTGTTTTTTTTTGTGTTTTTTTTGCGGTGTGCATTGTGATGATGATAATGGGATGGGTTTAAAATGCTGTCAAAAGGAAGCCGTCTTGTGTTACTTGACTCCACTTTTCTGTGCTTCTGTGGCGGATGTTAAGCACATACATTGCATGTTTCACTTTTTCTTATCTTGAGAAGATCCTTCTTGGATGGATGGACGAATAAATACTTGGGTTGGGATGATGATGATGTAATGTTTGTGCAAAAATATTGTAACATAGAAGGTGTGACTCATGTGATATGATATCACATCATCAACATAAACAGCTGCGGTGTGTGAAGTAAATAAAATTATCATAAAAAATAATAACAAAAAATAGGAAGAAAAGCGAACTACCGTAACCGTCTGTTCCTTCATGTCGCCGCATGGACGTTTCACATGTAAGCCGAGATTCTTATATTTTTTTGTTTCTTTTGTTTAACTTTCTACTTTGCAATTTGCAACATTTGCTGTGAATTTGCTGCAAAAATATTTTCATTTTGAAACGGAAACAAGATTTTTTAAAATGTACATAACATGTTATATGTCAAAAATAATAAAGCTTACAAGCTGTCATTTTATTTCCTATCATTGTGCATTCAGTATTGTTTTTTGTTTGCATAAAAAATGAGGGAAAAAAAATATAAAAAAAACTTCTTTTTTGTAAAAAAAAAGTTTTTAAAAATTTATGCAAGTCTGTTTGTTTATACATTTTGGAAATTATTATTATCATTACCAAAAAAATTGCCAAACAAGTCAAACAAAACTACTACAACAACACATTATGTAGTGGCAAAAAAATTCACTGCTTGTAATTTTTTTGTTTAAGATGCCGATACGAGGTCAAACGCCCATAATTGTCATTATTATCATGCATTTTTTTTACTTGACTTGACTTACAAGTGTTTTCGGTTTTGGCATATCTGCTCATATTATATTTTTTTGTTAGTTGAACTTGACACGGCTTATTTGGATGTAGGTACATGACTCTATAGACTAGAGCTGTGAATTCTACACATTTTTTTCCTTCTTCAATTTAATTTTCGCCTCCTAAACTATAATAGGTAATAATAAGTAATAATAATATTATCTTCTTTTTTTTCGTCTCGCGTCTTCTTATTTTCTCTCTCTGCTGCCGACTGACTGAATGCTAGCTCACGACGGTTTTATTTTCTCTTCGTGCTTTTCCCTGCTGTGCAAAAAGTGCCGTGGCCGTGCCATATATATCCTTATTATTACAGATCGTAAAAATAAAAATTTCAAACCAACGAAGAAATTTTTTTTAATAAGTTTGCAAAGTATTTTGTTGTGTAGTATATAGTGGACTGTGGTATATTATGGACTGGCAAAGTTTATACTAAATATTTTTACCACATTGTTTCCAACGTTACTACCAACCAGTCAACTATATAACTAGACAGAAGATGACTCAACTACTACTACTATGTACCTGTCCCGCTTTTTTCCTTACATCTAATAAATAGTTCTACTAATCTATACTGATATAAATATGTGTAGAAAAAAAAGGTTGTGTACATGTGGCATGTCAGGGTGCCATCCTTTTTTTCCTAATTAAAGTCGTGTTCAATGGATTCCCATTAAAAGTCTATTAAATCACTTGATAAATATTATGTTGGTTTTCTTTAGTCATATGATAGTCAAGAAAACCGAAGAGATTTCTCAGAAAAAGCTGATGATGATGAGCCATATGCACATACCTGCAGTTAGTAGTATTTGTAGTAGTAAAACAAGCACCATCATAAGATGATCAACTATATGGCTTGGTCACCGG
>JAHZNC010004837.1:0-10719 GCA_027744095.1 Zhuqinia jingwanae | reverse complement strand
GAAGCTTAGCTGGTGGAGTAGTTGGGTAATAACTGCTGTTGCTGTTACTCTTTGTTAGTAGAAGTTGTAGTAGCCTCCTTCTCCTTTACTTAGGTATACAATACTTGGTTACTTGCCACCACCATCATCATCATCATCATCACCATTACTACAAAAAATGCTTACATTACTTTGTACCATGTACTGCGCTTTTTTATGATAGCAGTCGCAGTTGTGGTGGATATACATATATTCATATCACTGAAGTGGAGGAGCAACAAACACAAAGCCTGGAGCAAAATCAATTTCACTTTATGAGTTACACTAGAAAGCTCTCACGAATACTTTGCACTTATTTTCCCCACATTCAAAACTACACACGAGTCCCATATATTTTTTTTCTCTCCGAAAAAAGAAATCTTCTAACAAAAATCAGCAGACACATGCAATTTGCGGGGGCATCCCATGATTACACGCTGCTCCTCTTCATCAAAATCTTATATAAGATACGCTATATTTATGTACATAAAAATGGCACCAGTTCCATCACTACCACTTATCCTCACCAAACGAGTAACTACCAACAGATCTATACTAGTAACAATATAATATGTATACCTATATTTTGAAGTGTATAAAATCTTGAGAAAAATAAATGCCATCCTATATGTTATGCACAAAGAGCATTAGACACACCAAGAGGCTATACATACATAGGGAAATACATACATATTTCAGAAGAGAACATGGTGGTGAAGGTGGCGAACTATGAACGATCCTTCATAATATATGATGTCCTACATTTGAGCAGGCACTTTTCTGTATTAACACCAAGGAGGCAGGAGGAGTAGCCATAACACCCCGATACAAAAATAAAGGGAAACCCCAACGGAAATTTACTGTAATACTCGGAAATGGGCAATTCATTTCAAGAAATCTGGATGACATTGAAGAGGACGACGACGATGAAATGGGAGACGAAGTGTGAGGACAAAAATACACACTACATATAAAGTACCTATACAGAGCACCAGCAGCAATAGACAGATCACACCACTATACTTTCACCAATGTGCCACCAAAAATGTTCGATTTTGTTGATGATCATCATGATCATGGTGATATGATAGTCCTCTTCTTCTTTTTTACAGAAAAAAAACACAGTATTGTTACATATATTTATACATTCACTATGCTATGACAATGCCTACATAAACAACTTTTGCTTGAGTATGTATGGTGACGATGAGCAGGGGATGGTGGTGATGACGGTGAAAGTAATACAACTCTCAAATTGGTATATAAAATGGAATGGAGAAAAAAGAGGGAGCACACTATACAAACTATATCACCAGCAGTAGCATCATTGTAGCTAGTGAAAAAGATGAGAAGGATGGTGAAAGCTACACATACATATATATCCATATACACTATATTAGACCATGTCCGTTTTTTCTTCCAAAAAAATAGCGAAAATGAACATACCTAGTTTGTGTACTTATATGTACAGGGGAAAAATCCATGTTCTCCTCATGTTACATATTTTGCTTGCACAAGCATAATGTCACAGTTGTAGTAGTAGTAAGTGTACAAGTGGTGCATTTTTTTTTGGTTTATATAATAAACAGCAGATTTTTTTGCAATTCTCAGCATCTCAGGGCACACATAAGGAAGAAAAAAAACTAGGATGAAAGTTGCCCGAGAGGAAAATGACTATAAAGAAGTAGTAGAAGGAATTGCTCAGGCACGCTGTTCATTTTCCTTTATTGCTCTTTACAAAACTTAATGTGTGCACAGGAAAAAAACCCGTACATATGTGTGCTTTTCCTGGGTCGTCCTTTATATTTTTAATATGTACACACGCTACATCTCATCTTCCTCTCAGCTTTACATCTCAAATGACACGCATCTTCTTATTTCATTTTCAAATTTGACTTTCACGTATGGATATAAACACACTTTACGTGTTCGGTAGAATGATCATGGCATGATCAACGCCATTTGAAAAAAGTATAGAAAAATGGAAATTTGAAGTGCCCAAAGATGTTGGTTGGAATATTGTTGAAGACCCGTGAAGGAAAGTATTGTTTGGCATGCAGTTTTAGCAAGCTAACAAGTATATAGTTTTCTTATTGATGATGATGTTATAATGGACCATTTATATTAATCAGTAGGTATAAAATATACAGCGGGATAAAATAAGGTAATAATGTTTCTTATCACTTTTTTTCTTTTTTCCCCCTTTATCAAAGCCATAACGATTTCCCGTGGAATCTGAGAAAGTTCTTGCTAGAATCAGCTTCGGGATCTCCATTTCGACACCGATCTAAGAAAGGTAGGTAATTGAGTAAAACAGCGAAAGTTGAAAAAAAAATACTTTGGTATTTTTTTTGCCTTTTTGGGTAAGTGTGTCAGATTTCTTATCACACGTTTGTACACAGCACAAAAGGAGTAGGGTTTTTATATGTACGTACAAAAAGATTCTTCATAATGTACCTATAAAAATACATGCCTTATATTTTAATATCTTTTGAGACTCGTTTAACCTTTCTCTATTGTACTTTTTGGTCTAGAGAGCACTGAAAAAAGGAAATCCAATCTAAAAGCTATATGTATGTGTGTGTATATAGGCTAAAAACATGATAAGACTTGAAATCGGCATCTTTTCTGAAGAAAGAAAATAAACATGTTGAAAAAAGACTGCTGATGATGATGATGATAAACCGTAAACGTACACTAAAATACCTGTGAGTGCCATTTTAAGCTTTCCCGGTTATTTTTTCACATTCCTATTCCTAATTTTTCACATTCACCGATTTCCCTATTTTCTCTCCAAGTATCTAGACTTTCTCTTGGAACAAAAAAATTTTATTACTCGCTCCAAAGGCAGCTTTATTTAAAGGATTGATTTGAAATTCTTGACGTCACTTTTATTCAATACGCTAAAGAAAAAGCAAACAACGAAAGACTATGCGTTTTAACGGTTTATATTATATATACTTTCATCATCATCATCATAAGCCATTATAAAAACGTACATGTATATGACCTTATAAACTCAATTGAAAAAGAACGTGTTGAAAATTGTTGAACTAACTGGTGTAGAAGTAGTAGAGTAGCAGTGATCAGGTTGTAATTTGTAATGTCTGTATTTCTTGCACGCTTCACTTGACACACAAAGGCGGATCCTTTTGCTGGGAGTGTTTGGTCGCATACAGACCTTTTTCGACTCAGGATTGGAGGTGTTGGAGCTCAGGTATCGTACTTTTAATGATATTCTTTTGTTGATATTATTATGTCCTCCGCTTTTTTCTTTTCTATATCATCTTTTCCCTTCTTTTTTTCTCCATTTACAATTTCAAGACAACACTTCACGTTTGTTGTTTTTCCGTTTTTAATGCTACATCAAACCAACCAATCATCATCATCACTATCATCATCCCAGTGTCACAAAGAAATACCTACCCATACCTATGTTCAATTATGATGATGATGATGATGATGATGATGATAATGGTGTCTCGTGGTGGTGTACGGTTTTCCACGTATTTTTTTCTCTTTATGTATTAGTCGTTGTATTTGAACATGCAGACGACAATTTTCATTTTATGCGAGTCAGTTCTTTTTTCGACGTATTCCGACTTTTTTTCCTTTAAGTTAATTCAATAATAAAAGATGTAGACAATGTTGTAATTGGAATGCTAAAACATGCAAATGTGTATCTTTCTATGTAATTCTCTGTTTATAGATAAAAACGAAGGTGATGTTGATAATGACTGTTTTTTTCTATATTGTTGTGCAATTTGCTTTATTTTTTTTGAAATCTATCCAGCTGTGGTCAGCCTACGTGCCTTGCTCAGCACAACATTTGGATTGCTGTTCAAATCGGAGTGGAACAGATCGATGTTATTCGCAGACTTGTTGAGAAATATCCTGCTTACCTGACCCTTGTAACGACGGCAAGAGGTTAGTGCTCGCAATAAAATAGAAGTCTTATTCGTATACCTGAATCTTGATCCTTTCAGATGAATCGTTTATTTGTATATTGGCATGTTTATCATATAGAAATACAAATACATACATGCATACATATAAGTATGTAACAATAATAATAATAGTTGCAATTGCATTGCGGTATGAAGTTTTTTTTGTAGTGAAGGCACATATGAACCCACCATAAATTTCAAAAAGACATCTTGGGGACAAAATCTGGTCATACCCAAAAGCTGATATACCTACTTTCTTCACGTTTCAGGAGATCACAGCATTTTCTTTCAAGAATGTTATGTCTGAGCGTTGGGTTATCGATATAAAAGTAAATTCAGGTTTCTGACTTTAAAATATAATTTTTATTTGTGTGTAAGCAACCCTTATCATTTTAGTGGACGCCATAAAATAGGAATTTATTTTACGTCCAAAACATTTAATTCAGATACACATACACACACACACCAACCAATACATTAACTCCAACCGCATCAGCCACAGAAGTAATATATCTTTTTTTATTCACACGATTTATACAGAGTAACATTTTTTTTAACTTGTACGCGTACTCAAACACTTATACAACTACATGATAGTGCGCGGTCGTGGCATCATCATTTTCGTCATCCTTGAATTATGCCATGAAAAATATATCGTTTTCTCTATCAGTGTTACTGTTGTTCAGTGGTTGAGCTCCGCTTTTCTTCCGTTTCGGTTGTGTTGCTTATTTCAGCAAGCGAAAAATATTGCTGTCTGTTTTCATATTATATTTTGTACTACGCAGCAGCACAGTGAGATAAGAGTTACCGCACATACAAACATACAAGTTACGTAAGTTGCTTGCAGGTTAGTAGGTAAGAGGCAATAAAATATCCTTGTAGACTGAATAACTTGAAGGAGAGATCTATCTGCGTTTATTATGCTACTGTTGAGCTGCCAACGAACGCATTGTTGTGCACTTGTGTTCTGTCTGTCTTTTGTGCTGAAGGGGTTTTGCTTACAAATCTGAATGTGCAAATTGACACAGATTTCCGAAGTCATGATCAAGCGACATTCTGTAGGACAAGATGCGATGAATTTAAGAAAAGTAATGCTTTCGGGAAGTAGTTTAGATTCCGTATATTATTCAGAGATTGTTTATTGACAACAACAGTTGCATGAGGACGGACATACGTGGTTTGATATCATGTTTTGTTTTCATTTAATAGTAAATATGCATGTACCTACGTGGTATGTTAGTGAAATTGAAAGAGAAAGCATGTTAGACTCCTAATTAGACATTTCTAGAGATAGCAAAAGTTAAGCCTAAAGGACGCTTAACAAAACTCAAGATACTTTGTCCTACATTTCTAAAGAGTGATTCTGTGACAGCATGATGAATTATTTGCTCACAACGCTAGAGCTACTTTATTATAGCCCGCTTACATTGATTTCTAGCATCTAACCAACAACGACGATCTATACCAGTCGGCAAGTAAAGTGCACTTGAGGGAAAAGTTGTTATTTTCAGGCTTACTGTTATTGTATGGGATAAAATTTAAATATATATATGCTCTCTGAACTTAACTATTATGTTGGTGCATGTCTTTATTTACCTATATTCCATATACCTATTATTATATTTTTCTTTGTCCCAACTCAACAGTTTTCGTTCATATTTTGCCATTACTAGAATGTGAACGGTTACGTCTTTTTAGAGTTTAGAGTTCGAAAGCAAATTGATCACAGCGACGGTGGCAGCATGAAAAAAAAAATCTTGGAAAATAGAATTTTTTGCTTCTTTCACTCCCAGTTTTTTATAGGATAGTGCCTAGTAATTTTTTTGTGTAAGAAATAGTACGTAAGTAATATAAGGACTATGTGATGATGATGTATGCCGGTAGTATAAGAATAATATATAGAATGCGAGTGAAATATAAAAATGCAGTTGATAAACGAATGTATGCGCTTTGTACCCTTCTTTCATCCATGGCCATCCTAGTGTACAGTTCTCTTACAATTTCTCTGTAAAAGAAAGTAAGAATGCGACGAAAGAAGCAGTATATATAGTCATTGTCGATTTCTTAGCGGCAATATTTTCGTGTTGTTGAAAGGAGGCTTATAATATTTATAACATACTACATATCATCATCATCATCAAAACCGTGATTCATCGAGACAAATCTACCTTTTCACCCAAGTTATTGCTCTGTAATAGTGCAGCCCACTATACTACCGACCTCGTGGCTTTTTTTCTTGGAAAGAAAAAACTGAGATGTATGAGGTTATATGATCATCATCATCCCGACAACGAGACAACCTCTTGAGGATAAAAAAAATCCTTTTCCTGAAAAGACCTCTATTTTTGTACATGATACAAAATGACTTCCTTTACCACCTAAATGTATGTACATAATATGTATGTGTGCTTATCTTATTTTCTCACTGTTTTGAGTTTATAACAGCAAAAGTCATCCAAGAAGTACATACATGTATGTGATATGAGTTTACAAGAGTGTGCCCATCTTTTTTACTTATTTTCTTCTACATTTCCTTGAACACGAAGAAAAAAAAAGAAATGATGAACTCATGCATTTTTGTAACTGGAGGCAGTATATAGAGTAAAAAAGAAAACCTACTTCTTGTGGTTGAGATGTTAAAACAAAGTAGAAGGGATAAAAAGTAATAGTATACATAATGTGTATAGCGTATATATGTGTGAAATTTCTGAAAATTACTACAAGCAACCACACACATATTTATATGATTCCAAAAAAATACCAATTTACAAAAGCAAAAGTTATTGTATTTATGTATATGTAGGTATATATATGGAAAAATAAAAAATGTAATATATGAGGAAACATTAGATACCTTCACAACAACATTCAGTAGTGCTCTTTCGCTCTCTAGCCCTTCTGGGTTTGCCCCTCTCTCTCTCTCTCTACTTCTTCCATCACAATTTTCTTTTTCTTCTCTTTCTATTTTCTTACTTTTTCTGTGGAAAATGTCTCAAAAGTTTTGTAACAGGAACGAGATGGCCAACTTTAGTAAATAGTAGTAAATGTATGTACCTACCTCACCACACATATTATACAGACTAACCCATTATAACTAGTTTTTTGGTCCAATTTTGGAAACATCAAAGTTTTGCACGGTTGCACCAATCCCTACAAAAAAAAATCAGTGTTGTGTATAATATCTGCTGATGTAGAAAAGACATTATATGATTTTCTATATACGCATTCACCTATTTTTATTTAAGTTTACAATAATTATGTGTATTAGGTACCATAACTTATGTTTGTTTTGCGACATATTATATACGTTTAATAAGTTGAGTACATGTACTGAATTATAGTAGTGGTATTGAATGTGCCACAACTTTCTTCCACTTGACTATATACACACTCTACATACCTACATTACGTTTGTACACTTACTAAAATACATATAAACTTATGGCAATCATTACGACACTAATTTGTTCCCAACATGTTTGTTTATCTGTGTACATATCTGTCTCATCATTTTCCTTTTTCTCCTAAATTATATTGAAAAGTAAAGAGAGAGAAAATTGTACCAAGATAAAAAGGCGTGTTTTGTGTGTGCTGAGTTGAGTGGTTTTTGTTCTTTTCTTTCTCCTAAGTAAACTTATTTCTAGCAAACGCAAGGGATAAACTTATCCAACCTTATGAGGTTTTTCCTGACCTGACACGCTTGTCGTATATGTGTCAGAGTCAGACCATTATGTGCTATATGCTACTACAAGATTTTCAGTTTTCTTTTCATAAATACCTTGATTAGAGTAACTCACAAGATTTGCAAGAAAATGCAAGTTTTTATATTATAATGCTCCAGCTTCCCACTGCATTATGTATATTTATGTGGAAGGGTAAAAGAATGGCTTTTAGAAACTGCTCTTCAGACACCATTCCTTCCAGCTGAAAACCTCATATTATGCATCCTGCTTATATAGAGAAGCTCTATCAAGCTACTTATCATTACGCTCTTCATATATTATAGTATGGCCCTAAGCTCAGAGATGCGTGGATGATGCTTGAACAAAGATTATGAGTGTGAAAGGTATATAAAGTAATATAATAAAATTTTGTACGCTTAAATAAAAATTTAGGAGCTCAGCTCTAACTCTAACTTTACTTTACACACAGTAGCAACAGCAGTTGTTGTAGTATAATAATAATAATATTATTATTATTATTATAACTTTACTGTACACGCTTATCTACACACACGCAAGTGTAGTAAATAGGTACATACCATTTTATATGTATATGTTAAAGTGATAAGGAATAAATATTATAGTGACTGGGACACGACGGGCAGCTAAAAGTTTTTCATCCTATTTGACGTAGAGTCACAATCTGCTAGTATTATATGGCCCTAGTTTTTCCCTTTAGTAGTTTTTTTTCTCCTCCAAAAAAATTGTGTGTTAGTTAAGAAGTATGCATGGAAGTTGGTCTGTCTTGAATAAGGAAACAAAGCTAAAAAAAAACTTATAAGGGAGACGAAGAAAGAAGCAAAGTCTATTGAATCTTCATTCTAGTTTCTGCGAACGAGCTATGAGAATGGAAAAGTAGAGAGGGAAAAGAGGAGAATGGCAAAGTGACTTGAGAAAGAAGTACAAGAAACGAAGTATGAAAAAAGAGGAAAAAGAAGCAAAAAACCGAGGAGGAACATTGACAATGGCAAAAAAAACCGAAAGAAAGGAAGAGAAAAATGTTTATTTGATTTAGGCTCAAGGTGCACTTACTACGACGACTTTGCTCATGAAAACGTATAAAAAATAAGTATGGAAGGAGACACAATATATCACACAGTTTAAATAGATATTTTTTTGAGGACAAATACAAACCTATATACACACACCACACCAACATTGACAACAAAACAGCAAGAAAAAAATGTCTGTAAAAGAACGACGAGATTTAGGCGTGAAGACGTGCACGGCTTTCCTTTTTGGATGGATCTTTATAATTTGACATTCACACTTTTGAAGTAAATATCCAAGTTCGTCTACATCAAAAGGCACAAAAAACCTTGAAAACAACGCACACACATATCCACATTTCTTTACGACGATTTTTGGCTGTCATGGGATGAACTTATGAAAAATCAAGAGAACAGTCGTCGGGGACACAAAAGTAAAAGCAAGAAGAAAAAGGATGAGCCAAAGTGTATATAGAAAGGTTGACTTGTTTGTGTTTGTTGTGTGGATTTCAAATGATGAACTATGTTGTTGGAACCATTTCAAAGGTTGCGGGTCGGAACCTATACCACATAAACACATACATACATGCAAACTACCAAGTTATACAGCATCTCCTTAATATATTATACATTTTATAATATGTATCTATATTTTCTCTTGAGATGGTTTCCTTTCACCATATTACACGCAATTCTTCGATCAAACTCTCACGCATCCTTGAGTCCTTTATCATTTAAATATTTATTGGAAAAAAAGTTAGGGAAACTACAAATATAAACTGCTCGTTTTCAATTTAAAACGTATATAGGCACACTTTTTTCGCTGTGAATAAAAAAAGCACGTGGAGTAAATATTGTAAACATGGGTGGGTACATGCATTTATGCATAATATGTCGCTACATAAATATGTGTATGCAGCTACATTTTTGAACAAGTATCTGTGTTGTGTGTGAAAATGCAAAACAATGCTATATTTTTTTTAATAAAGTGAAAAAAATATTAATAAAAATGGGGGGAAATGCGTTAGCCCTTATACACAACGTTAAAAAGATGAGAGTGGAGATAATTTTGTGACGACTCACAGCACAAGCACAGCAGATGTTTTCAAGGGCGTGTGGGTGAACAAACAAAGCCCATTTATTTAACTGAATTTCATTCTATATTCTAAGGTATACATATTCGGTATATTATTCTTTGTTTTTCCGGAAGTTTTTGTTACTTTTTTTGCTCTCTCTACTCCTATTGTAACTTGAACAATGGTTCATATATCGTACTATACATATATACATACATACATAATTTAAATTCACAAAGCAAAAAGTATATAATATGCCGGTGAAGAAGATGATGATGTTGATAAAAAGTGCTACGGATATGCAATACAGTGGTAACGGGGTCTACACTACACTTGTGTTGTTGTTTTGTTGAGTTGGTTTCCTATTTTATCACAATCATCATATATGTTTCTATAGTAGTGCGTGCTCGCATTTCTTTTTCCTCTATATTTTTTTTTAATTCTCTAAAAAGAGCTCGTTTTTCTGAGAAAGTGAATTTCATCCTGTTCATAACAACACACTACAACAAGCAGCAAACATGTCCTTTTCAAGTATAGTTTAAGGGGATATATATTTGGTACAAAAAAAAAGTTACAAGCTCACCTTTCTCTTTTTCTCTTCTGGGCTTTGGCCTTTTGTAATTCAACTCTTTCTCATTTCATGCTTTACAAACTTGATCATCACATCAAACTCATTTCGTATATAAATGAATGCCGTTGCCAAGCTCAGCTTTTTATTGTGTTTGTATGTTGTTCTACCAACAAAAAAATTCCAACTGTACTATGTGTACCTACCTGTCTGCCTATTGTTCGCCTTTGCTCTTCACTGCTCATTCAAGTCTCTCTCTCTCTATTTCTCTCTCTCATGTCGTGTAGCTGTTTGTTTGATAAATAGAAAGCAAGTTGCATAAATGCATGCATAATCACATGATCATCTTCATGCATTCATAATAAGCTAGAGTAATTTTTTTACATGCACACACACACA
>JAHZNC010004835.1:0-19219 GCA_027744095.1 Zhuqinia jingwanae | reverse complement strand
TGTAATTATACAACGAGACTGTAATTATTGCAAATAGACCGCGGAAAGATGAACACTGTATCATTGAATCAAATACAGGTCAGTCATGTTCCGTGGAAACAGCTTGGTGGAGGCGAGATCCTCCTCCAGTGGCAGGATGCCTCATCAAACAAGTATCCATCATTCCAGCAACCTTCAACTTAGAAAAGTATGGAATAAATTGAAATTGAAACTGTTGGGTCGCATATTCTCATTGCCCAGTTAATATATAATCAACTACTTTAAAAAATCAATAGCTGATATATATGAATAATAAGTAAGAATTTAAAAAAAATTGTTCATGATGAAAACTGGACAATGCCAATATCCAAGCCAGAAGTCAAATTGGTTTAATTTAAAATTATTCCATATTTTAAAGTTTTCAAAGTTGACGGTTGCTGGAATGATGGGTATTTGTTTGATGAGGCATCCTGCCACTGGAGGAGGATCTCGCCTCCACCAAGCTGTTTCCTTGGAACATGACTGACTTGTATAGAGATTCAATGATACAGATATACATAATATATCTGTTTTATATTGGCCTTGGTTTCTTCAATATTACAAATATGTCGCATTCCAATTTGAGACATGGCTGCACTACACACTAAGTGCACAGTATGCACTGCATACAGGGTGGAAGCGCTATCAGCAAAATATTTTGTATTATTGTAATATTCTTGGATAGATATACAGTCACAGTCTCCCATTTGAAACTGTACTTTCATATAGTGTACATTTTATATTTGTCTGTGTTCATCTTTCCGCGGGCTATTTGTAATAATGACAGTCTCGTTTTAACTGCTTTGTTGCCACAACCACCACCCTCTCCATAATATTCACTCTCCGTTGGGCCTTGACAGCAAAACGTACTGTTGTTGCATGTAACCCTTTCCATTGTATTGCAACCGTGTTAAACTAAGAGTCCGCATTTTGCTTTTATTTCACCATCATCACTAGCAAGAGTATGCATTTCAGCAGCAATTTTGTTTGAATCTAGCTGTTATTAAGATGTTCGTCCGTCTGTTTGTGTATCCACGATCCACGACTTCCATTACTCCCCATATTGTGGCACTAGATGAGAATAGCTTCATCCAAATCTTCTACATTATCAAATCATAACTGATTCGAAAGCTTTCGTTATTATTGGACAACAAGAAACGGGTCTTACTTTTGCTAAAATATAAAAGCCACAGGTACGAATTTAAGTCTTCAAAGTCTTCACCTACAGTGAAATTCCTCTCCAAATATTCCTCCCGGTGGATAATCTCTCCCTAGGACAATTCCTCCCCGTGGAAAATCTCTCCCTAGGACAATTCCTCCCCGTGGAAAATCTCTCCCCGTAATAATTTATCCCCGTGCGTGGGTGGCTCCTCCGCTGATATTTTTTCCCAAGAGGCATTCCTCCCCAAATAATATAAACATGATTATTACATGCTGATATTATTGATATTGACAGAAGTTTTTAATTTATTAAATTTATTTTATCATGACATTACTAAATTAATTTTTCATCACATCACATAATATGATAACAAAAATTTTATGACCACCAACCACCACCACCATTCTCCTTATCTTTATAATAACAATATCATCACCAGTAATAAATAAATGGAACAATGTAGTTGTCTGAGTTGTTTATGTCTGTGATGTCTCTAGGTCTCTATTTCCATATGCTTCATGAAATGATTAACGTAATAAGATGATCGGGGTGGTAATTGGTAAACTCGTAAGTTGTTTGCCTTAAATCTGTACAAGTTTCATTTCAGTAAAGAAGTAGAAGAGTTGCTAGCTCTTAGAAGGTAGAAATAGATTTGTCCGTGTGATAGTACAAAATATGAGATGAAGAGGAGGAAAAGGTGGCGCGATTTGTGAGTGCCAATTGGTCTGGAGACAGTCCACTAATTGAGGTATGCACGTAGGCAGAAAGTAGCAAGCATCAATATTTAACATTAGCATGTTTCCGATTGTGCGAAATAGGCAAATACACTACAATGTCATAATTATAACATCCGCATGAATATTCATGATATTATCTGACGAGAAAATATCGGGGGAGGAGTGAGCCACAGGGAGAAATTATCACGGGGAGAGATTTTCCATGGAGAGGAATTGCCCTAGGGAGAGATTATCCACCGAGTGGGTTTCTGGGGAGGCGGTTCATTGTAGGAGAAGACCTGCTTCGAGGTACTGTAGGGTGGATATTACTCTAGGCCCAACGAGACGAGGATGTGTATAGGTAGGTTGTATATTTGAAGATAATAGTATATGCCTTCCTTTTTAAAGTAGTGCCGTGGTAGTTGGCAACTTGACTTTCTTTGCCTTCGTTCCTCTCATCCGTCGTTTTCCTCAGCTCGCTCCTAAAAATACAAGGAGCAGTGCTGAGCCTTGCCTTGAGAGAGTTGGGATGCAGAGATGATGAATTCAAACTGACTGCTTTTCCCCGAGGATGGTTTCCTTTATTCTTTCTTTCTCCATTTCGCTTTTTTCCTTGTTCCTCTCCTCTCTTTTTTCAGTATATTAATATCGTATCGTGATGAGAATGAATATAATATTCACTATTCTTGTTGCTTTTCCGTTTGCCGCCGATGCCGGTAGCAGTGGCCACATCTAAATATTTAACCCTTCCACACATTCCTTCAACTTCGGAATAAACTGTAGCCACTGTAACTTGTAAAAATGGTCCGCGTACCAAGTGAGATCTTATAAATGAGCCACTACAAGGTTAAATATAAAGAGTTATATATAGTACAGTTATTTATTCCTCAACCCCAAGATGTTCAAAGTTCGACCTGGCTAGGAGAGCTCTGTATGTAGAAAAATCTCCAAGAGTTTCAACAAACATTCAATCAAGGAAATCATTTATCTTGGATAAATATACCAAAGGCATTCCAGCATCAATCTAACAAAACTCTCTTATGTGCAGTAAGAAATTAATATTATTGTGATATGATTTTACCTTTAAGGTGCCAATGTTCAAAAGTCATTGTTAAATTTCGCGAAGCAGAATATTATTGGTTTCCTTTTGGATATCTGTCAGTCTGGCCGGCCGCGGCCGTGCCGTGCCCACCTCGTTGACCCGATTGAGCCCAAATTTGGGATGCTGTGTAGTACAAGGCCACGCCCCACAGAAATTTTCCACATGAAGAAGGTAACCCACATGAGGAGTAAAAACCACTGGTGGTTGCTCTCTTGTTTAAGCCGTTAAACAGTCAAATCTAGTGGACCCAAACTTGCTACATATACTTTACATATACTACCCTGGGGGTAAGAGTAAACACGCGGGAGTGGTACCAATGGTACCGTACCATGATGAAAATCCTCTTGCCAATGCTATTGATTGGTATATTTTCCAACCCATTCTGATGGTGGCGGTTTGCGTAACACCAGCCCATTTACTTTCCCACAATGCACCAACCCCATCTCCGGGTGCTCCTTTCCACTTTTTGATTAACGCAACTCTACTACTGTTGTGCTTTAAAACTACTTTTGATCGAACTGACACAATTTATGTTAAGCCAAATCAAATGGTTGACCTCACACTATCGTACGAAATTTTGATTAAGCTAACATTCAATCGGCATATAATTGTACAGCTGTTTAAAGGCACAGCTGTCACGGAATTAGAGTCAGACAAAATGGACAAATCATGAAGTAGGGCTGCTAATAGTACGTGCGTTCTTCTTTTTATTCGCATTCTCCTCAACGCAGGCAGAGTAGACAGAGTTGAAAGTCGGAACAGATGGGTAGAGTCTAAAAGTGATCCTTAGGGAATGAGTAAATGAACTCCGCATTGCTTTCCATCTCACCTTCCTCCACTGGAGCAATTGGAAAAGCAGAAAAAGATATTCTTACGATTCGACCTTAAAAATACAAACATAACCAGTTTATACACACAAAAGTTGTCAGTCCGACTTTTATACTCTTGCTCGATGCTAAATGCATTCTCGTGGCCAATTTTATTGGAGGGGAATTTCAACGGAACAAAATTAGAGGAGGATAGAGAATGAAATGTTGAGTTAGTTTGAGTTTGAACGTCATACTTGTTACGACTTGGAACAATTTAAATTCAAATTTGCATGATTCAGTTGATTCACTTTATGTGTGTTGTAGGCGATTTGATGTGAGGTTCCACAAGCATTTTGGATTTAGGATAATATTGTTCTGTATGGGCAATAACATGATTATGATGATGATGCTTGTGACAGCTCAGCTTGACAATTTGGTGGAAGAAGAGAGAGTCAAGTTTCCTTGTCATCCGCCCGATTATCATATATATTGCATCTGCATTGCATCTCCCAACTTTCCACTCACGCTCACTTTCTTCCCTTGCTGTTATACTAAGACTTGTTTCCCGTACTCCTCTGTGTCTGCCTGTCTGTGTCTGTTCAATTTACTCCCGTCAAACGATTACGATTAAGCGTGTGGGAGACAGAGATAAAATAAGGTACACGCAAAAGTGCAAGAGGATATCGCACTATCAGTCAGTGCTCTGCTCTCTAATATCATGTTATCAACCTACCTTACCTTCACATTTCACAACCATGCCCATCAGTTTTATTGTTACGATTACTTTTATTCGACTCACTGCCATTAGCAACCGCTCACCCATTCCTTTTATCTGGCTTTAGAAGCAAGTGATCATGTGGCACTATTTGATGATGATACGAGACGAGAGATTTACCCTCGCCAGACTTTTGTCTTGGGGTACCAAAATGTTGACATGAAGGAATGACCGAGTAGTGAGTAATGCAATGTAAGGCTGTGTAGTGATGTGACTAGAAAGTAACGATTACGGATTTTCGGCAATGATTACTGTTTCCTAACATCTCTCCACCTTCCCATAAAATAACCATTTATAATTCCATATTAACATTATATCTAGCCAAAACTCTTATCATTCTCATCTACTACATTTTACCAACCGTCAGGTATTATCCGAGTCGCCACAACCCCACCTCCGAGCTTACTAGGACATTATCGCGTAACTAGAATAAAAGTTCGAAACATTGTTACCATTATTCATTCAGGTTTCACCCACAAGCCATCATCATTTCAGTGGGCCATCTCCCACTTTCCACAACTTCACCCCAAGTTTATTTCAGCAGGTCTACACCCAAGTTCGTATTATTTTTTTAATAGGAGAAAGTATTGTAAAACAAAAGGTTTTATGAGAAAAGAGGTTGCTTTTTTCAGGTTTCATACGTACTCTATATTTTAGTTAAAACATACACTTTAAAATCATGTCATAATTATATTTATTATAATAATGTTTGACATACTGTATATTGCTGCCTTACATAGTTCTAATATATTTTTTTTATACCTATTTTCATTGTCCCATTAAATTAAATTAGTATGAGGCATACTATGTACAATAATTAGCTCAACGTAACGTGTGCTACTGCTGTGTAATAGAGTGTACTCAGTCCAGTCCTGACTTATTCGACAGTACCAAATGAAAGGGATATATTATTATCGTCAGTTATGATGCCAGACCAGATTTATTAGCGCTATGGTATATGTCTATTTTGCCCATGTCCACCAGAGAGAGCCAGATTCTTTGATTAATCTGGCGGAACTAATCCCATTTACGATTCTCTGACATTTCCTTACATTTTTTGTTATCTGGTTGGCACTGCTCTCAGTAATAACTAACATGGTTGATGCTCTTAAATCGTTGTTGATGTGATCCTGTCACAAATAATTAATCCTTCATTTATCTTGATAATCTCGTGTGTACCGTGCACTACACTGAGTCGCTGCCGGTAATAATAGCATTGTATGTATGTCTATGGTATATCCACCCACGTAAAGTACATTGTGCAAAAACAATGACAATCACAGAGAGTCGTCCTGTTAAATAATAAATCTCACCCACAGCATCACAAAAAAAAAAACATATAAAATGAGCTTTTCAGCTTCTTTCCTTTTTCATAAGCAATTCTTTGATTTGCTTCATTGCTTATTAGAAGTAGGCGCATAAAGATGTTATTTACAGGATTTAGATGATGATGAGGGGCCGGCTACTAGCCCTATCCCTACTTTTGATGTAGTGACATATATGTCTCTTTTATTTTTTTAAAACTGTACTCACTCAGCATATGTACGTACATTGTGTCAAGTCCACAGCCGGAGCCAGACGCATGAATGCGTTAAACTCTAATGATGACCAAGCCTAAAGACTAAAGAGTAAGTCCATTACTTTTGGTTGCTAGACCGATTCTGAAGGGACACGAAACCGGCAATCATATGTATTGTGTTTATCACAAAAGGAGAAGAAGGAACCCCGTAATAAACTTTCTCAAATGAATGTATTTCCTGTTGATGAAATCCTGGTGGATACAATTTATTAAATTATTGCTTCACATCTCGTCCCCCTCTACTCCTTCTTATATACCCCTCAACAAGTACAAAAATGCGTCACTTTTTTCTGTAGGACATGACTTGTATAGTCGATAGGAACAATGCATTTTAAAACTTTATATTTGTAGCAAAAGTAGCAAAACACGGATATGCTTGTTGTTGCATGCAAGTTGGCCAATGAGGCAGAGACAGAAAGGGGATTTTCTTTGGTGTGTGCATGTAAGTGAAAGCAATAACTTATGCCAACTGACATACAGTCGCATGACAAACTGCACATTGTACTACAAGCACCCAGTCCCCCCAGGCTTTGGATGCAATGCAAGACACACAATATACATGTACATACGTATGTACATAGAATTTGGGTAGAAGGAGAGGCACACTGCGTTCGTTATAGCATGTAAATTAATTGATTTTTGGATTTTAGATAAACAGAAGTCAGTTGACAAAGAGAAACAAGAAAAATTGGCAAAGCTATTTTTATCCTAGTGAGTTCATATATATGCCTCGTTTCATTTCACCAAAAAATAAGAATGGCCTTTGGGGGCTATAAAATACGACAAAAAGGTCACAAAAAGTGTCACAATAACTTATTTAGACAGGAACGAACATGAATACACGAGAATAATGGGCGCAAATGTGTATCCCCTCTCCCGAATTCCGTGCTGTCGGACACTTTTTCCAGCTTTAGCAGCTACCGGGAAAATAAACTTGCGAAATTTACAAAACAGCTTTAGAAATTTGTTTTTGCAACTCCACTTTCACCTTTGCTTGCTATGTTTGATGCTTGTAAAACTGAGGTGTGCCACCCTGTTTTTGTGTAAGTCACCGGTGTTTGGTTTCTTCCTAGAAGGAACAAGAGCATAGACGACGGCGCAAGAGCAAGGCGCAATTCTACCACATGATCCAGGAAATACGAAGGCAAGTTATCATAAATCAATTTTCTGCTCAACGCTTACACAGTACCATGGGATTTTCAAAGTCCATTTAATACATTTCCCTTGTTCCGTTATGCCGGCAGCAAGAAAATAAATCCCTACCTGAGTATACATATACCAAGGTATAATGTATATTACTACGGGTAATTAATTTAATTTCTTCGCTACTGCTGGGTAGGAGGAATAAACGGGTAAATGCAGTTAGTTAATGAAGATTGTAATTAATGTCCATTCTCGTCCTATTTTCCAGAGTGCAGATTGCAGAACGTCAGCTCAGTAGCCAACACTCGGACTCTTTGGACGAGAGCGCTGGCTCCCACAGCACCATTTACTCCATTCAAACGAGAATGGAGCAACAGAAAGGCAGCACGTCTGGTGGTCCCTGCTCCACGATTATAGACAGAAGCGCTCCTAAGGTTGTCCGTGTCTTGGGTGAGGGTCAGCTTGCTCATCACTCCCAGCACCACACTCACCATCATCCTCCTCTGCCTGCGCCACCCCATCAGCACATTCAGCATCATCATTCCCATCCTCCCCAGGAGGAGTACGTTCAAGCCCACCTCCAGCAACATCCCAGCAGTCGGTCGACAATTTTTGAGGAGCAGGAGGATATACTCATCGCCGAGGGAATTCATATTCGTAACACAAGTGGGAGTCGAGCGAGTGGTGTGCTGAGCACTGGGGGAGGAATCGGCGGGGATGACGCGGGTTCCAGTACAATGGGAACAAGCACAGCGTTTGTGGATAACGTTTATATGACCACAAGGGGGGCTCAACAGCAAAAAAAGATCAAATTTAAACGAGGACTGATTGATCCTGGGATACCATCCGGTCTCTCCGGCTCCACTACAAAGTTACCTGTGACTCCGGTTCACGGGATCTTCGCTAGCCCGAGCAGGGAGAGTCCCGAGGAGGAGGATCTTGTTGCTATCGAAAGACCATGTTCCTCAGCAAGCACCCGGAGACTTAATGTGCCAGGTCCATCCTCTATGTGTTCTGCCCAAAAGTTTGTGACCATGGAAAGCCAGCGCCACCGTGTGTACGAGGATCCCAGAGACTTTGGTGTGGGAGTTGACGAAACAGAGTTTGGGGAGGACGTACCAGATGGGGGAGGGGGAGGTGACGGGGGCTCAGACTCCTCGTCGTACGAACTGTACTCTCCTTTGGACCGGGCAAATCTGAAGGAACTGTCCAAGTCGCAGGTGATTGCCATGTGGCGGACAAGTGAAATGGACCTACGGCGTCAGTTGACTCAGGCGTTGAAGGCTAGGGATGAGCTGGCGTGCAAACTTAAGAAACCTGAGTTACACGAACCTCCTTGACTAAAGGTCGAGTTTGACTCGGTGAAACTTTGACCATGGCCAGTGACTAGTTGTCTAAATTACTTGCGTAATGTGTAATGGCAATTACAAGCAACAAAAACTATTTTACGCTCTTTTATAATTTTTTTCAAATTTCCGCATAACGTCATGATGCCAAGGTGTATTGATTACTTGATTGTACACAATGTTGCCTATCTTCTACTTCAATCTCAAAGATACAAACTTCCCGAATTTATTTCCACTACTAAATCGTTTTATCACCTATTTTTCCACTTCAACTCCTGAACACTATTTGAAGGACAGCGTGCAGTTTTTTTTTACAAACTTGAAACCTGTGTATCTATCAGTAGCATGTAATAATAATAATAATGAGTAACAGTATAATTAATGTTAAATATTTGTAAACTTGAAACAAAAAGCTCAAACTGCCTTTAGAACGCTGCGCTGTGCACTCTATGTACAGTAACACAGGAAATAATACTAACTGAATACTTTTAAAAAAATACATAAATCATTTTGCTAATTAAGTGAAAACTGTTAATTAGTCTGCAACTATCCATAAACTCCACTACACTACCAGCCTTTTCTTATCAGAAGCCAATTAATTATTGTTGGTAATTACTCGTTAAGACTCTAAGAATTAAGATACTGCAGATCAACCACAGCAATAAATCGATTATGAAAAGGATTTCGTTGTATTAAACAGGACTGGTGGTGGTGGGTTACAGGTTACAGTTAAGATATATATGGTTATGGTTTAGTAGAGAAAATGATATGATGTGCTTAACTAAAGGCCCTTTGCATGTTCTGAAGAATTGTCTGATCATCAAGCTGTCTCCAAAGCTACAAAGTACGTCACGACGGTTTTGGATTCAGTTACTTACTACCTGTATACCTACCTAATTCTATTTTATAATCCATGATAATAAAGTACATATATTATGACATTGATAAGATTGAGACATTGTATATGGCAGCCCTATGAAATGTGAGATTTGGCTAACCAGGCGAATATTTACCCCCAGCAGAATTCTTTGAAAAATGTACTAACCTACGTATTTTATATGTAAAATTTAAAAGTGACCACCATTTTTGATATTGATATTGAGTTTATTCAAGTGTTCATTGTATCAACCATAGGCTGTTCTCCCTACAAAAACACCATAACTGAGTTATCAGCCCAAACATAATTCCACATTTCAGAGACATCCAATAAACAAAGCCATAGATCATTATAACAAAACAAAAACCATTATATTATATTTCCCGAATGCCGCCCCCTGGATGGAGATGCGAGGATCAGGAAGTGGAATTGGTCGCATTTTTTATGCATGTTATATGCAACTTAAATGAAGAAAAAATCTAAATTTTGATTAAAAATAAGTTTTTGCTGTAAAACGTTAGTAAGAATTCTGTTGGGGTGGTACCCCAAATATTCTCCTTGTAAGTATAAGGTTAATTGGTGAGTGACTTGTAAATTAGTTGAATAAAAATAGAAAACTTGTGCTGCTTTTTTGGAAACAGTGAGGTTTTAAACTCTCGTCCACTTGTGATAATAACAACAATGATCAATCAGTCGATTCATTTAATCCTGGATGTATGAACGTACGTGCAATATCTATTTGCCTAATTATAAGTATATAATCAGCGACAGCGGTTTACTTAACAATCTGTTTACAATTCTTAATCCCAAACATTTTGCGAGATCGGGATTCATTGCTCTTTTGCATCCGACCCATCTGATTCATCTCCTCATACCTCATAAATCGCCACTGCTTATGATTCCGTTGATATTAAATTACATGAAATTGGCAGGTGTATTATTAAACATTCCTATCGCATCGGATTTTGCACACGTACAGTTTGTGTGTGCATTTTTTGAGTATGGTGCTGATCTAATCTAAACTTTGCTAATTTTTCAAACGTAGTAAACCTTATATGGTCGTGCACGTCATGTTGAAATTGTAATTGAAGAAAAAAGAGTATGCCTGTATATTATATTACTATTATGATATTATGAATCATAATTTATGATGCCTCACTTGTGCATGTTTTTCCAGTTAATTCCCCACGAAGTATAAAATAGTATTAATGGGCAATCAGAATTGGTGTAATTCAAAAGTTATTAGAAAGACCTTGTTAATTTTTAAATCGATTGATATACATGTTCATCAATCACATATATATATGTAATGCAACGTTTACTTACTCAAGGCAAAGAAGCCTCTAAAAATTAATATTTAGTACTTATTACGATATAATCGGTTCTTAGTGTATTCTAATTAACGGACATTTCACCATGAAGACTTGATTCCACAAATTCTTCGGTGCTTCTGTTAAACAGAAAAGCATTAACATGAAATAAACCATACTATTATTCGATTGGTGAAATGCAGATCCCTCTCGAGGAGATACAAAGGGAAGGGGAATGCCGTTTTTATTATAGCAAGTTAAGTTGGGTAAACGTTTAATAATGAAAATAATGATGTTATGTGTGGTAACTCCATCTCTTTTTATTCACATTTATTCTTTTTAGTTGTTTTTAAAACTAAAAACTTGCGTTTAGCACAATGTAAGCATTAAATCATGAGTTGGATGTGGTGAACAAAATTAAATAAATTAAAAAGGCTAAGGAGACAGAATCAATATGTGTTCAGCGCATTCTTAATTTACCAAATATCATCATTAATGAATGGACATGAAATGCCATCATTAAATAAATAAGTACTTGAATTAGAAACGAGACCTATTGCAAGTGGTCAACATTCGAGCGAGATGCATTTTTTATGCTTCGTTCTCGCTTCGAGCGAGTTGCTTTTGTAGTTATACATGGTTGAACCAGTATATATGTACTTGTAAACAAGAAGAACAACATCACCTCGTCATCCTCATGTCTTGAAGATTAAAGCATGTAAAATTTTCGCGAACAAGGGAATTCATTGTTCATTCATAGTTGCATTCATTTCATTCAGTATAAGACGAGAAAGCGATAAATCGAAAACGTCTTTGAATTTTAAACCTTAATTTTTGTCAAGTTTGTGTACTGGGTACTTTATACAAACGCAAATATATGTTCAGCAGATTTGATGAAGGGATGGTAATTAAAAAACGTTGCTATGAAAGCTACTAAAACAGGGTTACATTGCATTTTATGATAGGTTTTATGAATCCTCTCATTTTATTGCATGCATTGCATGATGCATTTCACAACTTTTTAGTTTAAGATTTATTGAAGACGTATCGGTGACACTTGAGGATTTAATCATTGTCATTTGCCATCCAGCGCGGGAGGGATGTGAAAAAGATTAAACTATCGCTACTCATGCACATCGTCCCTTACGTGTACTCACCTCGTAGTATAATAAAATAAATACATCAAAAGGCAACCACACACATGAGTTATGGTCAATTGTCACAAATGGGCAATACTGGGTTGGTATGTAGTAATGTAGTACACATGTATGCCCGTGAAACACAGAATCCCGCTTCAGCCAATGTGGGTCAGTTGTGTGCATACGCCTGCTGTAAACGATAGGGCACACGGTGGTGGGTAACTAGCAGTTTCGCAGCCAATTAGTCACAATTCATTGGATACGTTACTTTTTATGCACCACGGCATTTCAACGCCTCCACACGAGCGTAAAGAACAGCCAACCTCTTTGCATGATTGTCGACGGCAGTCCGCTGTGCTGAGCCATAGGTTGTGTGCAAAATCATTGGGAAAATTGTTGAGCACTTTTTCACGACCATTTTTGCAACGTGCGAGCGGGTAGAGATGTAATCAACCCATTGTTGACTATTTGTTCGTAGAATAGTTATTGAGATAGTTCTGAATGTCTGTACGGCCGTGCGCGGACCGTTGAACCCAGATACCTTAGGGGACACACAGCATATGCGCGTTTCGCCCCCGAGGCCGAGGGCCAACTTCCCTAAGGGTGGGGATGAAATACCAATTCGATTGTATTATTACAACATACAACACTAAGCTAAACCTTCATTAGATTGTTATGCAATTTACAGTATAATACTAACTACGGAATATATTTGTCACGTGATTGCGAAAAATAGGGCAGAGGAGCACGCGATGAACAAAAATATGTCATCAACAGTTACCCTCCACCCCTCGCAAGGAGGTTGTAGCAAAATGTTATTACAATCTGTTACAAAAGCTGGTTCTTATCCTGTCGTCCCAGTTGTAGTTGCCTGAAATGGAGGGTTTTCAAGCAAGCGCTCATCAATCCCAATCATCATTTCTCGGTTGCTTGACAACAATGCAAAGTGGTAATGCATTCAAACCTTCACATTCAATATGATAAGGGAGCTACCACTATGAATTTTTTTTAAGCATAAATGCATGTATTAAGATATAGTATTACATTACATTTCAGCAGGTGTATCCATCTTCCATCGTAATACCAAATAATATGTATATCACGATCAGGATTATGTTGCAGCATGATACTTAAGTAGTTGTATCCCAGGATTAGCATTCTTCAGTCAGAGGGTGTCAATCATTCTAGTGTCTGTTTTCAGCAAGTCTTTGCGCTCGGCAATGTTTTGCAACTTAAAATTATTATTATACTCTCCCTCAACAGTGCAGTAGTGGGAAATGGCCACAAGATTAAGGTATATAAACGATAAAACTCGATTTCCTCCTTTTCAGTTTAGTGTTGTGTGAGAATAAGGAAAGTACGCATCGTCAAGTGTACTTCTGTTGCTGTCAGTGAAAGAATAAAGGACGAGATGGGTCAGCAGGACTCAGGACATAGAGAACAATGAAACTCATGCATGAGTACAAATTCGTGAGTACATATGTAGGAAATTCGGCAGGAATCTGCACACAGTGAAAAAAGATGCGTTTCAGGGAACAACATGGTGTAGTGCTTTTCCTTCTACCATTGCTCTGTCATCTTTGCTGTGTGACAAATATGGTAGCAGCGACGAAGGTAGACTACGTTAGACTCCCTCTGCTCACCGTTACTGGCGACGACAGCGAGCAAACAGCGACCCCTCAAACTTCATCATTTCTCTTCACACCACTCGTTCACCTAAATAGAAATCCTCAAGTAGTAGATCCAGCTTCCGGTCGGAAAGTGTTGTTGGAGATGGCAGAATCACAACAACCCTTGAGGAAGTTTGAGGGGAAGCCCTTTTCAACTATCCCTGTTACCGTTACCATCCCAAAATTTACTAATTTGCTGGAAAATCTAACTAGAGGGGCAAGTGACAAAAAGGAGGAGGCCGAGGGCAAAAACGATAATAATGAGAGGGTTTCGATACCTGCGATAAGTGCAATCGGAGCTGATGAAAAACACGTAGAAGGAGATGCTAAACAGCATAAAACGGACAATCAAGGTTCCAGTGAAGATGACGAGAGAGAGGATGTAGACAAGTTTAATGAGTTCGACTTAATTCAATTGGTTCAAGACTTGGAGTATCAAGCTGACTTGGACGAACAAACGGACATTTTTCCTGAGATACTTGATATTTTACATGGGAAACATCAAGACGAGCAAAGTAAACAGCCTAACATTCCTGGGGCTGCCACTCTGCCATCCACTGAGTCATTATATGAACATGGCATTTCGAACATCACCCTGTACAGATCTGGAGTTATCTCACGAAGCAATGACACATTAAGGATAAGCTTAAATGAGGACGGTGATCTACAGCTGGGCAGTGAAGATCTCTCGCAGTTTTCTGAAGAAATTGTGGATGGGATCTCAGAAGGAGTGGAGGAGTCTCTGCGCATGTCAGGTATAGTATGAGCTGAATCTAGAAGCTACTGCAAAGTACATGCTCAGTATTTATCTAATGGAATTCCCAAATAAGAATTATCTAACGTGAATTTTGTTTTAAGATGACCTAGATATTAGCGACAACTTAGCATCGGGTGACAATGCGACCGCAGAAATGAGACAATTTTCTATCTACCTATTTCAAGGTCAGTATTACGCTGAGCCTAGATTGAACCGATTCATTGATGGAGCGTTGCGTAACATGGGCACAGAGCTGCGGGTGGGTTCAATGGATCCTCTTTACTTCCGCGTGCTCCCAAGAGGACATGTCGCGTAAGTTGGTTTGTAGGCTACATCTCAGACTGTGTTTGTGTACCGTGGGAATTCTTTTCAGTTTCATTGGCATATCATAAACGACGACGTCCTGTTTTGTTTCAGCGAAAGAGAGCAACCGTTAATGGGAGCAGGTGCTTCTGGTGTCCGAAGACGTCGTCCTGTAGCTGGCGGCGGTGTGGCTATTGCAGTTGGTCGGCAACTTCCTGCATTCTTTCGTTTACCCAACATAAAGAAGAATCATCCGGTGCAGGCAGTAAGACTACAACATGCACGGGAAGAGGAACTTGCACCCCAACAGCGGGCCAAGAAGAAAAAGTTGGCTTTTGGTGGCCTTGGGGTTACAAAAATTACAAATGTCGGGGGCGCCAACTTTTTTTTGCGAAGAAAACGTCAGCAGCAGCAGCGCCTTCAGCGAGAACGACAACGACGTCAGCGTCTACGGCAACAGCAACTCAAGCAGCAGCTCAAAAATCGTCTTCACAAACAACAGCAGAACAACAAAAACAAAGTGAAGAAGAACAACATAAACAACACACAGAAGTTATTGCAGCGGATAAGGAGGAGGGCTCGGCAAGATGTCGGTGGGGGGAGAATAGAGGGTCTCAGCAGAATTCAAAGGGACGGAGATGCAGAGATGCAGCTCTTTGGCAACTATACACTGGTAAAGTTACGCTGGCTATACGCTTATCATGGACCAATAAAATATATACGGATGCTATAAATAGTGTTTACCAATTGGTATATAGAAAGCAAAAGGTAAATCACCTTTTCTGTGTTAATTTTCCAGATCCGTTCTCACATGAAAATGGGACCTGTCGAAATAATCATGCAGTTCCGCACCAAAAATGGAATCCGACGTTCAGGAGCAACTCTTCCTGTAATAAGAGCGCATACCGTTACTAGTAAGAATGGATTTTAGTCTTTAGTAAGAATGGATACTAGTATTATTAATGATCAGAATAATAATATAAAGCAACGGCGTCTTTGATTGAAAATAGGGGTCAATCACGAAGGCTCTGAAATGATAGATTACCTCCTCGACAGGTTAGTCAATTTTTCTCACGAGCATAGTTTTACACCCATTTTCTGTCTTAATGCAATTTTTATGTAGACCTCATCCGGAGTCCATTCGTGTCCGGGGGAATATGTATCCGTTGGCGCAGAGAGTGGCAAGAAACATATTCGCACGTCTATTCCTTCCCAACTCTTTTCTTGTATCCAAACTGAGGGAAAAAGCAGTACTGGCCTATTTGTCGAAACCAGCGCAGCGGTAGCGCGAATAAATCAAATTACGTGTTTTGGTGCCAATAGAAATCTGCTGACAGGGCTCGTCAACCTTGAATTTTCATGATAAATTATATGATCTCATTGCGAACACACAACACAGGTCCGACATTTTTGCTAAGTCAATAAAACAGCACAAGTACATTAAGTTAAGAGACACACACGTACTTGTTGAACTTTGTGCATACATCATACATATAAATACAACATAAGCTATGTAACACTTTGCATTATGTGCACTGAGCACACACGACTTGACCTTTAAAGGTTTGTAAACAAAACTGATATTGATTATCACGTTAATGAAGTCTATATATCTAACTTCACCAGCTTCTGACTGCCTGACAATCGACAATGGTTAGTCATAAGAACCAAGATGATGGACATGGTTGATTACTTGGCTCCTGACATTTGCAACAAACTCACAAAATATGTCATTACACAGGACATTACAAACAAAACATGTACATTCACCACATATGATGCGGTCTTTTCATAATTGGGAGAAAATAAGTCTAGTTTTATCCAGTTTTTTATTCCATAATAAATTATTTTTCTTTAAAGTCGATTAAAAGAATATTTTGTCTGAGTTCTCTGACGTACTTGCTTGAGATTAGAATTGTACATCTTGTCATTAGCTCCATCACTATAAACTGTTCGTGCATTCTTCTTGCCATCATAACATTCATAACCGGAATTTCGTCCTCGGACATCATATCTGTCATCATTAACCACCCCGCTACCATTAGCACTCCCTCTACAATCAGAGAACTCCTTCGCCGTTGACTGCCACTTCTGACATTATTCCTTCACTGATTATTCTCGTCTCCCATGCTCTGCATTTACGATCATTTATTTATTTGTTAGGCCACATTAAGCTCCAGAAACAAAACAGCATACAAAGAAAACAGAATACTTCGAAAGGCACTTCCTCTGTCTTCGAAAAAGTAAAATGATGAAACCGGAACTACCGGAGTACCGAAGTATGCTACACGCCGAATTACATTTTTTTAAATTTGGATTATATCGAAAACCCTGAAAATCACAAAATTTTAAGAAAATCGGATAACGCGTTTCAAAGTTATCGTTCGGACAGACAGGCCCAATCCACAAATCATGAAGTAGCATACGCCATTAATAAATAATACAAAAGTCAGAGTTGCTGGGGGAAAATGCTCATTGTCACAGGAGGGGAACCCAGCCAGGAACGCATATAATATTGCCCCTCTCGGCACTGGTTTGAAATTAAATTTATAATAATTACACAAGAGATTACTGTAACAAAACTAGGTACATAAAAATGAACAAGTACTTCCGGTTAATAAGCTTTAAAATCAAATTCTTATAAATACCAATGAACTCCGGGCTAGATACCCAATGAAAGTCTTTGATACCATGCGTACTCTAAAATTATCCCGTTTTCAAGTATTGTGATTCGGAAAATTCCCATTCTTCACTCACAAATCTTCAAAATTAGGAATAAATACACAATACACGCACATTCTATAATATCATCCCAATTCGTCCAATCTGTCACAGCCACCTTGAATCGTCCCATATGTCCCATCATGGATGAACACGTCTGATGATAAACGAGTGTTGCTGGAGCCATGCACCCCCACAATAAGGAATCTGTGAACATCAATTAGGACATAGACAAAAGAATAATTTTCATGTTTTATCTATGAATTAGGAGGAGAATTGAGATAGTGAATAATGACATAACTGAAAGGTTATGGCAACAGGAATAAGTAGGGGACTGCAATTGCACTGTGGTGGATACGAATAAGTAGCTGGTGAGTAGAGGACTCACTGAATACTAAATAGGCAATGGGCACTGAGGTGGTATACATTGGCCGCCTCTCTACTACAACCTGGTGCACAGCAAGAACCCAGTGGCGGATATGTCACCGGAAAAGCTCCGCCCTCTGTATTTCCATCATTTGCTTTGGGTCTGGGTCAATGGATCCAGTGATTGCCATCTGGTAATCAATCAAGCTCCCAGTCCCCGAATTTATTTCTATAGAAAGTTTCTCCGTATCGATTCGCAGGAGAAACACGAATATGACTGCAGTTAACATAACCCCCTCTGCAGGGTATTGCCATAAATTAAAGACTGTCTACAAACGCTGGTTTCTAAAGAAAAATCATACAAACATTACATTAGTGATGGATGATGATAGAACGTAACTCGAAACTACGTATCCCCATTTTTGCACGGTACTGCATACCATGCGTACATGCTATGTACCTATGTATGCATCTCATATCCCATCTTCTGTCAGCCCTAGTAATACGTACGTAGTCAAATAAGTATTATTAATATCATATCACAACGTTAGCTATTCTTGATTGCACGATTGGTATCAACAAGATTAGTGTCAAGGAATGTAACGTTTGTATTAACTTTTTTGGAATTGCCGCAACTTAAATCATTAAATCTGAGGATGAATTATGCTGATAATCTTATCATAACAAAAATTGTAATGGCGTCACTAAAAAGGATTATTTTTATCCAGGTTTTCAGTTTGCTCTGGCACGGCCAAATATACTTAAGTTTTTCGTAGGTATACATTTGCGTCAAATATAACCCGGGAGCTACTCGAATAACGTCTTTATGTACAAGAGCTTTGTTCATAAAATTGTATCTTGAAAATGAAAACCATAAATAAGTTTAGAGTTGGAGTGTCGCTAATAATATTAGCGCTCGTTTTAAACATATCCTTTCTCAAAAATAACGAAAGCCAAAGTAATAATAACTGGGAATATTCGACTAGAGCAGAACTCGCAAAGAGAGTAGCGAGAAGTGTATTCAATCTGGATGGATTGAATTACAAAGAAGACAAATATAGTGCACAAGAAAATTTTGTAAAAACCTCGGGTGAAAATAGTCATCTTCCAAATGGACAAAAATCAGAGAACACCAGCCTGATGCACGAAACATTAATTCACTTGGAATATGATACAGTAATTGATCCACTTTCTGACTCAAATTCCTTCTTCAGCTCAACAACTGACGATTCCTCCAGTTCAACAACTGATGAACCATTCAGCTCAACAACTGATGAAAATTCCATTACTACAACTGAAGACAATTCCATTATTACAACTGATGACCCCGTCAGCTCTACAACTGACGACAGTTTCAGCTCAACAACTGATGATTCCTCCAGTTCAACAATTGACGACACTTTCAGCTCAACAACTGATGATTCTT
>JAHZNC010004834.1:0-17483 GCA_027744095.1 Zhuqinia jingwanae | reverse complement strand
TGAGCTGATCTGATTTGTAAGTGTTTGTGAGTTTGTCGAAAAAGAGCTCTCTGTTGTAATATGTTAAATGTTAGCTAAAAAAAAGTTGTACGAGGGATGATGTAACAAAAGGAAGAGATTTTTTTTCGAAAATGTACGTGCCTAGTTTTTTTTCCTTTATGCTACTTGTTCTCCAGTTGTCTATTACAATTTATGATTTTTTTTTATGATTTTCAAACATTATTACACAAACGAGCTGCTCCTTGTTATCTCATTAAAGTTATGTAGGTATGTAGGTACATATGTATACGAGTGTGTGTGTTGTGTGTCTGCACCAATCCTTATTGATATTACTCTCCTCATCCAACCCTATCCTTTCCCTTAGCTACCTACAAAAAAAGTTATCATTAACGAGGCATTAGTACATTCACTTCACACACACAACCAAAAAAAAGTTTTTAGTCCTATTTTTAAAGCTACTATTATTCTTCTTGTAGATTTCCTCTTTTTAATTTGAAAAAAACCAGGAAAAAACTTCTTTTTTTACTTTGCTCTGCAGTTAGAGTTTTCAATACAACAACAGTCCTGTAAAAAAATTATCAAGTTCTGCCAACATACCTACTACCCAAACTAGGAGCAAACTAAGCGAGAAATAAGCCCCGACTATTATCCTTCTCTCAGCGCATAAGCATAATTTCTATTACTACTTACAATAACTTTGTTTTATTATCATAATAATATCAACAAGCACATTTAAGCGATATAAAAATTAAATATATTTTTCCGGTTTGAGGCTGTATGTATATGTATATATGCATACTTAAGCTCCTGATTTATATGGGGATACCAGGGCAGGATAACGTAATTTTATATTCCTTTTGAACTCCTCCTCCTCCCAACAACCTATCACCGTTTTTTTAGTTCAACATTTTAACTTTTTTTCGTAAAAACGAAGAAGAAAACTAAAAAAAAGAAGTAAAAACTAGTTCACGGTATTGTACGCAGGAGATGAGTACAAATACTTGTTTAGTGCATTAGGAAAAAAATATATAAAAATATTCGAGAAGTACACGTTTTTTCTTACAATGCTCCTATATTAATATAATAGGTAGGTATGCATAATAAAGTTCCAGCAACACATGTCCAGAAAACTTTTTTAATTCCCGGAAAATCACAACATTTGCCTACGACTACTTTTTAATATAAATCACGAATTGGGAGCATTGCTTTGAAAAAAAAATCTTTTACTTTTTAACACGTTACAAAAAATAGAGCGTGCCTACAAAATAATATTTGACGACAAACTTGTTAATTTATTTTCTAGATTGCAAATAAATGTTGAGATGATAATGCTATTGTTAAATATATGTGTTAAGTTATAAGAGTTACATAAGCTCCATTTTATTTCGTTTACTCTTGACTGCCAAAATTGTTTGCAAGGCTTTAAAAAAAAAGTTTCCTTTCCAACGATCGATGATGGTTGAACAGTTTGCAAAAAAGAGAGAGAGAAGACGACATGTTTTTTTTCCTTCCTCTTTTTCCGGTAAAAGCCTGATTTTTATACATCACATTAAAAAGTTTTCTTTTATTGCAACTTACAAAAATGCCTAAATTCTTAAATAACCACTGTTATACTTTTACAGGAAGCAAAAAATAATGAGATCGAAGGATACTTTATAGCTATGTATACTCGCTGTCGTGTGTGGGCCAAGAATTTTATACGTAATTTTTTATACATTGAACAATTGTGAATGTGACTGATTTTTTTGTACTACTTTCCCTATTTTCAACATATTATGTACACACTACATACATACATATATCTCAAAAGAAAGTTGCAAAAAGTCAACATTACTGTTTTTATAAGTGCTAAAAAAATTCACTGGATGTTACTTTTTCATAAACATAAAATCAATTTTCTTCAACAAAAATCCTACTATATATGATGGCCTTAAGGAATGTTTCAGATTTTTATGAGTGAACTCCGACATGGAAAAAAATCCAATTGAAATTTTAATTTCAAAAACAATAATGTTACGAATTGAAATATAAAATGATACATAAATGCCAGTAAATATATTACTCGCATAACACATTTAATAATGCATAAATACCTACCTAAATATACGTGCTCAGTTTTGCTAGTTAAAAAATGGGGGTAAAACTGTAAACGCCTTAGTAATGTTACCTTTTTTAGCCTTGAAACTGAAACGTGTTTCATTTTTACTATGCAATTCCAAAATATCAGGTACCACGAGGCAAGCTCCTGGAGGAGTAACGTCGTAACAAGCTTGCTAGGCATTATTTCGCAATTACAATGCAATGCGTTTTCTCGGCAGCTATTGTTCCTTTCCCTCGTGTAGTACGTTCCCTTTCTTTCCTTTCATCTTCTCTTTCCTCCAAACTTTATTTTTCATGTTCCATTGAAGCGTAAGAAATTAGAGATACTTTGAATAAGAAGCACTCAGGCTCTTTTACTACTCGATCCCTTTCCTCATCTCTCTCTCCTTTCAAACAGGAAAAAGGAGATATAGCGGATATAGGCATTACATTTTCCTGAGAGTTCGCTCCCAGATCATAAAGTCTCAAGTGTTATGAACCTTAAATCACAGATGATGTCAGAACTTTCAAGGATCCATTAAACATGAAATAGTAATTCATGGTAGGTTGATGCTTATCAATTTACTAATTTATGCATATATATATTATACCTGCTTGACATATGCCTGCACAATGCATGTCAGTCGAGCTGTACCGAAAATCAGTTCAACATCCGAATATAAACATAAGTAATAATGCATTGACTGTGCTCATAATATTCAAATCCTTGGCAGGAAATAAAAATAATATCGCATTCTTGATTTCTTCGGCATACCTTTTTTACAAAGCAAACTAGGAATATTATACTTTTTTCATCATTTTGTGATTACTACCTGTGCAAGGTTGAGTGTGTAATACCTATAAAGCATAGTATATATACCCATGCTATAAAATATGCTTCATCAAACGAAGATTTTTTTGTTACGTTGACAAGATGAGTAGGTATACAAGTTTTGTGACATCCCGGAATATACATGCTAACCCAACATTCGTATATATGTAAATACACACCTACCTTATTTCTCTCAACTGCAAAGGAGAAAGAAGGGAGATTGTGGGGCAAAAATTAGGAGCCAAGTATTAGTAGAATATTACATTGTTGTCAACCATTCAAGCGATGAGTAAGTACTACTACATGATATCCCATCTCATTAAAATGAATGAGAGAGGTAAAATTAAGGACTCACTCTTTCTTTCTTGCATGCGAAGATGATGATATCGCTTTTCCAGCGTTTCTTCTGATGCTACTGCAACACACAAACATACATACGTTGCTGATGATGACATGATGATGATGATGATGATGATTATCATCAAAGTTACGAGTGAATCGCAAGGGAAGCGAAAGTTATGTTGGTATAATATTTACACGTAAGCATGTAATAACATTTTTATCTTGTCTGTCATACGGTTAACTTATTAAATTTTTGAAGGAAATGCAAGGAATGGTTAGATCTCATTTAAAATTAAGAAAACTTTTATCATTTTATCCGAGACACACACACACAAAAAATATTCTCATTGCTTTGGGGAATAATAATAGCTCGAACAAATCCTACACATCACTTTTACATGGGCATGCATTTTTGATAGGTATACCGTGTAGAGTTTTTTATGTTATGTTTTCAGGTAAGTGAATTTCCTCAATGTAGTTTGACTAGATGATGAAGATGATGGTACAAATGGGAATTTTGTAGTAAATGATTAGGTATCGTGACTGCAAAATTATTACATGTATGTCATTATCAAACAGCGCAGCAGAGTTGTGTAGTCCGTCCGAGTTTTTTTTACATACCTGCACGGATTACTGGGACTACAGAGAAGTATCATGCCTTTTCTTACTCTATACACCTGAATTAGTGCGTGCATCACCAAAAAGGTACACATATTATGCTCCATATACTACACCAGAATGATAGAAAATGATTATGGTATTGATTTTTTTTCTTGGAATAAATAAATGTGAGGTGCATGTTATATATTATCGCAACAATGTATCATAATAATACAAAATATTTCAGGTGAAATTAGATGACATGATGATGAATAGTAGTAGATATTGTGTTGTTGTGTTGCCAAAAAAATACTCAAATGCAAACCCTATAATCAAAACTAGTGTGTCCGTAGCTGTCATTATATTACCTCGTTTGCCTAGTTATCTTTGGGTTTTTATTTTTTTTGAAATGCATGCAACAATAACAATAATTTCGTAAAATCTAAACTTTTGCCTTATATTTCAAGCGAAACTTATTGGGAATTGCGACTTTAGGTATGCTTAAAGTTGAAATCAAATTAGCGCAAAAAACATTATACGCATTCAATCAATCTTGAACGAATTTTCAACATGAAAAGCAAAATATGTATAGGTATGTATGTCGTTAGATTGTTATGGATAAGTGAATATGATTACATACATGAATTGAAATATTATACAATATATTGATAGAAAATTTGTGGTTACTGGTTCACAAGGGGAATGCCCAATGACGTGTGGTGATGAAGATTATTGTGGTGTGAATGGTGTGATAATGAATGTTCTCATTTCAATCACTATTTTTATTTTTATTTCGACACACAAAAAAAACCCCAAAAAGTATCAATAAAGTCATCCATCAACTAGCAATCTGAAGCATAAAAAACTTAGTCCAAAATAGAAAAGTGGTCACCCTTAGACAGGCAGACAGACAAACACTGCAATCAACTTTCAAACATAAATTTTGTTTTTGGTAGTTAATAAATAATAAATAAATTACCCACACGTAGCAATAGTATAAAATATGCAAATAAATCAAAATAACTGGCAAAATATGGCAAAATCAATTCGTATCTATTAGAAAATAAATGTAGGTATATTTTTAGCTTGAAATTATCCCCATAGAAGAAATATACATAAGCATCATTATTAGTACATATAAACAAACTTGATAACTAAATAATAATATAAACTACTCTTCCGTGAGGAACTAATAATTTCTCAAACAATCATTATTATTTGTTTACATACTAACGCTTCACCGGAAAATTGTGTATCTTTCTTTGGACTACTGCTATATTTACCAACTTGTATACATCATCATCATCATCATTAAATTCTGTTGATTTGATGATTAGGATTTGAGTTTGACCAATCCATTTACTACTGTTCCTTCATTTTGCTTTACAGCAGATGCTTCGAAACTCATTCAAGTTGTCTTGTTCGCTTCGTTTGTTTGATGTGAGTATAGTTCACTTCAAGGCAAAATAAACACAGTATAATATTATCAACATCATAATCATCTTTTGCCAAAAATGAATATTTTCCCTTTTAGATTTGCTTTACCATATGGTGTAAAATTATAAGAGTCGACCTTTATAAAATTCTATGAGGTCATCATAATTTCCAAGAATTTCCAAGAATTTCCATAAAATTTGTATTTTCTGTATTTAAGAAATATCGTTAGAACTTTATGGTTTTTTACATAATATTCCATTACCGACTCCACCTAATGAAAGCAATTCATCAAGGTTAAACGGGAGGCTTTTCTTTTTTGTATGTCAAGGGTAATTCAGACTATATATCCGTTTGAGTTGCTCCAAAAAAATTCATTAGATATTTCCTATATACTTGAAAATAATCTGTGTAGTAAAGCGCACCATTTTCCGAATAAAAACATAAAATATCTCATCTCCTTTCGTAATACGTTGCACTGACGTCGTTGTCGTCGTCGTCGTCGTGCGCCTTGCGTTATAAAAAGTTAAAAGACGTGCATTGAAGCAAGTTAAATGCATTACACGGGAAGGTGGAAAACAGCTTATCGTTAGCTCATATATGTTACTACTACACACTGCACATATAAACATGCATTTTAAATATAACCAAATTATTTCTATTGACTCGTTTACTTATCCCTGCTACTAATATGCTTATAAATGCCCACACGTTTGTTGTTGCACCTTTTTTATATACCGTCATCCTCATGAATGAGTTTGCTGGTGAGTGTTGTATGTGCATGGTATAATGATGATATGAAAGACTCTTTTAGAATCACCAAATACCTGTCTACTTTTTAACACAAAGTCTAGTTGACTTTATTTTTCTTCTCCTGCTCCTGCCACTGGACAAGATTAGAATTTTGAATGAAAATGCAGCAGCAGCGTCTATTTTTTTATATACCCTTATATTCAAACTGTTTACAACCACTACTACCAGCAGCACCACGGACAAACTTTTATGAATGTGTAAAACCCGTGAGTCTTCTAGCAACTTACCGACAAAAGTGAATGGGAAAATTTTGTGAACAAACTGACTGGAATGAGCATATTCAACCTGTTCATATATTATACTAAACTTTATAACTCAGCGATACTATTACTTCTTCATAATATTATTATACAAAAGCATTTTTATGAATCTTTTAGGTATATTTTTTAATATGGTTTGCTTTTGGTCCAGCAGCAGCCGTAGTAAAAAGCTATTTATTCAAGCGTAATATATAGAAAAAAACGGGCGATGACGACATGCTTGGAGGAAGGAGTGGAGATGTAAACCAGTGATAATAATAATTCACTTAGGAAGAAGACTCACCTGAAAGAGCAGGTAAACTAGTCGTCGTCATCGCTATAAAAAAATAAAATGTCTTTTCCTGGACTTCATTATTTGAAGAGAATAGTTCAATGCTCAACATATATTATTATGTACTTATTATATTTATATTTGTTTTTTTTGTATATAAAACACATGCCAATGCTCACATGAAAAAAGTTGTGGACAAAGAAATTTCAAGAAAAAGTTGAAAGTTAAAGAAGCAAAAAAAAACAAGCAGAAATTATCATTATTATTCTGCTTTAAAAAATACTGTTCAAAGTGCATCCTTGTGTAAAGCAAATTGCGAAGTTTTTTTTATGAAGTGCGAGCAGAGCACAAACACAAAGTCAGCAGCAGAGATGAAAGAAAAAAAGAGAGAAGGGCTCTGCTGATACAGCAGCAGCTACAAGAATATAAGTAGGTAGGTAGGTATGTATATGAACATTTTGTGCGTAAGTAGGCAAGAGGCAAGAATAGTGTATACACATATTATCCAACCAAATTTAAACGTTATAAATATAGGTACATAAAAATGTGCATATTCTTTAGAAGTTGCCTTTAACATAGTTAATAATATGAACTCGTTATTCCTTATCCTAAAAGCAGTTAGCCAGAGATTTTTTAATGATATCTCATTTGCATGGAACCGTTTATTACAACAAAATGCAAAGTGGGAGAAGTAATATCCTCATCATCATCATCATCATATCTTGATATGAACTTATATGAACAAGCCAATTTGTGAGTTTTTCCTGTTATATATAAATAGAAAGAAAAAAAGTAGTAGGTTTTTTTTTCTCTTCCCCTCTCGTCTCCATTTCAAAAACTTTATTTTGTAAACTGAGTTGCCATATGACGACCATGCTCGTGACGAGGATGATGATAATGATAAAGTTGGTTTAAAAATTTTTCTCCCTAGCTACTTGCTACTATGGTATGCACATAGCTTGTTAAGATTTTTATTTTCAGGAAAAGTTTTTCTTGTTCCAGGCACAGTTCTTGTACTAATCAGTTACACATTATGTTACAATTACAATATAAAGTGTATGTCTACCTATTTCTAAACGAGTTACAAGTTACTCTTGGTTTCTCTCATTTTTTAAATTAAATTCACTACTTAAAAACATTAACAAGCGATATATTAGCTATGCAAGTATATTTTTTATTTTGATGTCTTCCTTTTCTACTTAAAAATATATGAAGTTCAACACAACACACGTGCTGATGCTGTTGCTGTTCTTGTATTGTGTGGTGTGTGGATAAAACTGTTGCTGTTCTATGTGCTGTTGCAGTGAGTCAATAATATGCTGATGAGGATTATTATTATGTTGCTTATTATTATTATTATTATTATTGCACGTCATATTTTATTTCTCTAGAATTTATTATGTTCTTGCTCTATTTTGACTACTACTTCTACAAAATGGATATGTTGTGGTGAATATTTATTGTTATGGATTGTGCGTTGTGTGTTGCACATTATGCAATAATAATATATTTGTAATGAAGGAATTTACATTTTATATGGATTGCATGCTAGTTTGTAATTACTGCATGCACGTGGCCTCTGAAAAAATGAGAAAAATATATTTTATGATTACTAGATGATTATTATGAGTAAATAGAAGAATAAAACAACGTTATTGTTTACTAGTGAATGAATGGAAATTGGGATCAGAGGAGGAGAGGGAGAGAGAGGGAAAAAGAGTAATTTTCTTTTTTTGGGTTACTTGAAACTTGAACAAGAAAAGGGGGACCTTGGACCTTTGGTTGCTAGAAGAAGTGTGCGTTTGCATGATATATACGCATTTTGGAGGCGTAGACGCGTATCGGATTGATTTCAAAGAAAAGAATTGCTTGCTTGTGGTGGTGTATTATGGCATTCAACCGTGTGTATTGGTTACATGCAACGGTAAAAATGACAGTTGTGTAAATAATATTTGAACTATGTAGCCCGAAATGCAGGATAAATTTTTTTTGCGAATGAGCATTGTGCTACACATTTTAAAGCAACATGTCGCATTTAATGAAACATATTGCGCTTAAAAGCTGCCGCACGACGCAAACGTTGAGTCGTACATTTGCTCAGTAATTAATTTTAATGATACACACACATACATACATACACATGCACACACACGTTTCATCTTTTTGAGAGATTCATTAATCATTCTAATCCAAAAAGTACTTTTAAAACTGTGTGGTGTATGTGTACTTGAAATACCTTATGAAAGTTTGCACGTAATTCGCAGATTATTTAGCTGGATGGATGGGATGCGGGCCAAATAACTATACCTTAAGGACATGTGAATCTATAGAAATATTGTAGATGCATATCATCTTGCATATTAGAAAAAAAAACACAAAATTCTCATTAAATTCCAAAAGTTCTGCTTTTACAAAAAAAAGTATTACAAGGATATTGAACTTTTGAGGTGGATTTGTTTTGAATGATGAAGATGAAAAAAATGCATTCTTCAAAAAGATATTTTGAAAAAAAGGAGGAGTGAACACATTTCATCATTCATATAAATTGCCATATCATTTTTTTTTTGGCAAAAGTTAAATCTGACATGAAATAAGTGGCACTTCATATATCAACTCTCGGTACGACGATGACGGTGCAAAGGATGATCCGTGTTCGCACATCTCTTTTAGAGTCAAATTTATTAATATGAACGCTACATAAATAAAGCACCTTTTCACTCTGCAATTTAAAGAGAACTTCATCGATAAAGAATATTAATCAGATCGGATTTTTTTTGTAGACGCTCCTTAAAAAATCTTGCGACAGAGAACTGTATCCCCGACTCTACTGATGAAAATCACGGCTCATATTTTATGACAAAAGTGATGACTATAATCACATTTTTTCGTTTCTGCTTTTGATGTTAAAATTATTCAGGATTCATTTGTCACAACACATTTTTTTATTATGATAAAAAAATATCACGTCATCATATTTTTACTCGCAAATTTTACGAATACAGCTTAACTTGCAATTTCAGTAAAAAAAATCATAAAGTTTTTTTTAGCATAAAAATGCGAAATTCCATCATTTTCTCCAAAAAGAATACCTTCTTTTCATGAGCCATTTATCATAAATGTTTTACAACAGCACGGAAAGCTTTACCTGCACATGCATTTCATACGTTCAGTGACACTGACTGACGAATGTCGTGAAAAGAATCCTGTCTTCGCAAATACACTTGTTGCAAATCATGCATCAAAGTAACATAATCTTATCTTACATAAAAACCAAATAAACACACAAAAAGATTTTTTTGTGGTCGTTTCGCTATATTTCAAAGAAATTATCCTCTTTTCTGTTTTCTCATACCATCATCATGTTCACAAAAGTCGCCAGCCATGTCAAAGTTTTAATAGTATTATTTTTCATTGTGGTGGTATCCCCACAGATTAAAGTCCAAGAAAAAAACTGGTAATCCAACCAGTTTTTCTTGGAGTTTTGTTTTGCCACACACGTACAAGTGTTTAAGGAATATGATGACGCTGATGATGATAGACTTTCATGTATTTTTTTTATCAAATCAGCAACCGATGCTGGTTGAAGAAGCGTCGAGCGATCGCACATTGATAGATAATGTAAAATAGTTGCTGCCGCTGGTGTGAATCTCTGTGGAATAATATACTACTAGCTGATGTCGTATCGTGCAAATTGCTATTTCCACTGGCCATATATCATAACTTTACTGGTACCGCTGTGGCTGTGTCAATAGAAAGTTAGGAATAATATGCATATAATATATCACAAGATAAATTATGCACCTTAACAAAATGGCCTTTTATGAGTATGAATACCAAGTTTTTCAACTATAACTTGTTTTAAAGTATTTGTTGCTGATTTGAGTTTTTTTTGCATAAAAGAAGCTACTATTACAGAAAACAAGAAACAATTGTCAGTCAATTAATTATACATGTTTTCTTTGGCAGTTACTTTATGTACACGTAAAACGACAACACGTCAACGTCAATCAAGTAAAACAATACACAAAAAACCAGTTCATCTGGCCATGTTTAAATTGCCAATATTATGTATTTTTTAATGAGGGTGATTATGCATTTATTAATTTATCAGTGGTTTTTATAGTGTTGATTATTACTTATTACATAGGCTATGCCTTGTCAAGTTTAGCACAATCTATCTCCAACAACAATTTACCAGTGTGCACAATGCAAATCTGTTCACATGTCAATTCTACATAAGCATTTAAGAAGTTTTGTATGAGGTTAAAAAACACGCTAAAAATATAAAAATGAAAAGGACGATGATGATGATGAATTGTGTAAAAACTCGTGTATTAAAGAAGATGGCTCATTCTGAATTTATAATTAATCATCATTTTGTATCGCCATTCAATTGAGCCTCGATGATAGGCATATAAAATCGTGACTGCAAGTGCTGATATAATGGAATCAACACACACCCAAGACAGATTTTAGTCACAGCATAATCATGATCATCTTTTATGGGTCTCAAAAATATAAAAAATGTGCTTTAAAATATTATAAAATCATAATGTATTATTACATGAAAGGTTATATATATTAAAAAGCGTAAATTATAGGCACAAGTCCATTCACGAATTATTTTGAGTTTAAAATCGTGTTTTCATTGTGCTATAAATTATGCATACATTAAAAAAAGAGTTTTACGAATTATTTCTTGGACCATTTTGTTGAATCTCCAATGAAAATTGCAAATGTCAAAAATATCATCATTATGTGAGCAAGGTCATTTATATAATATGTTTTGTGTAACGTAGTTTGTTATTACGTAAATAGGTGCCAAAGAAAAATTGCTAACCACATAACTTGAAAGAAGGAGGCGTGCATTTTTTTGGTATCTGCAATTTTCAGCGTTTCCATTAACAAGCTGTTTGCCTAAAAGATGTACCTACGTAGCATCCTTTAGTTCAAGGAAAAATGTGTAATAAAGCATGTTAAAATCAACTGATTCAAGTGGCGGCAGTTAGCGTGAAAAGCATTCAAAACCATTTTGGGAGAAAAGGCGATGCTGCCTCTTGATGCCTCATTTGCATTTCATCTTTCTCTCTTATTAGCAAACATGTATGGGAGGTTGGAGATGGAAAAATTATTGGACGCCTTCAAAAGTTGTTAAAACTAAAGGTTACATGCAAGAACCTTCAAAATGGCAAAACGATCTTATAAATGACATTTTTCTCCGCATCTACCACATAGCATTATGTCAGATATTCAGATGAACCAAAAGACGTTCAATCTATTTGTGAAGCATTTCAAAACTGAAAAATAAACTTTTATAGGTCGCGTATCTTGTGTTAATGACTACATCTATGAATACACAAACATTGTATTTACTCTCTGGACGCTAATATTATAAAAAATAATACACCTTCTGTTACAAGTACCCCTGTCATTTGTCTATCTGTCCAACAACTGAAATAATTACCTGGAACATAGCCGTTAAGTGGAAATGCATAAAAAGGGCTGTACAAAAATTGCATTTACTTAGCATGAATTTTTAGAGAGGAAGAAAACCTTTTCGTTTGCTACCCCGTAACTGAGCTCTAGTTCCATAGACATTTTCAACTGCTCTTATCGTAAAACTATTAAGTATGCTAGTTCTACTATTACGATATAGAAAAGTCACCTTACCTTGACATGGACAGGAAGGAACTGTAATAATAATGCATTCTACTAGAGTAATCAGGAAATTGCCCAATTTGCCCAAAAAATCATTAAGAGTGGCCATAACATCTGGATAATGACTTGTCTAAATGCCCATCACATCAAAAATAGGTATCATTCCAAATTTTCCTAGAGCTCCTTCTCCATATATTTTATAGTTATCTCACACTTCTTATTTAGCTTTCCTACTACTGCATAGTATTGCTAGAATCATCACGTCCGGTAGAGTGGCAGTTTCTTTATTATTACGACAAAAATGCTTCAAATAAACACTCGACCTTATACCATCTCTTCTTCTGCAATGAAGGAAAAAATGATAAAATTTGATCATAAAGATGATTTTATGGTTTCACAAGAGACACCATGACGACATTCTGTGATGTGTGATGGGATGGGCGGTGGCAAGCACGACTGTAGGTAGCATGCAGGAGGGTAAGGTGTGTGTGTGTGTGCTTTACAAAAATCTTGGAAACGAAAAGAAAGCAAGCAAGAAAGAGACACACTGGACAGGAAAGTGAGTGTATTGTGTCACGGATGAATCTTTCATGGCCAGAGCCATAACTCTATTTTATTCGAATTTCTTCCGCATCAAAAAAAGTTGTGCTAGCACTGGTGCAGTTCCACTTTTTCTCTGTAATACCGTTAATAGCAACAACAACTGCAGGCGCGAGTGTAATTAAGATTACGACTGTTACAACACACACACACATGTATGTAGGTATATATATTAAACTTTTAAGAGAGAACAACTTTTACTTTTCACGCTTTTTGTATAGCTACCTGTACAATTTCTTTGAAAGCTTACATGGCTGCTGCTGGTGACTGCTACTGTTTGCATGTGTGCGTTTGTGTGCCGTAGTGTGTGTGCTTCCAGGGAATAACTTCATTTTATCCTTGAAAGATTAACGCTAACGGTACATTTGTGACTTGTGACGTTGGCGTGTGCATAGCATTCCTGCTGACTGTGTCTATCTTGTCTCTTCCGCTTTGGTTAACCTGTTTCACTCGCCACCGCACTGTTACCAACAATCAAAATATAGCTGACAGCAATAACAAACATGACAGGGACACATAACACAGGTGTATAATATGTACATGTAATGTGGATGTATGCATGCGTACGTGTAATACTACAACGCAGAACGCACCATTTTACGTAAATGTGCGTACTAGTAGTAGTAGTAATGACAATAACTCAGGTGAGCGTGTGCACGCACAAGACATGGCACGCACGCGAGTCCTCAACCCCTATCGCATTTTAATCGATATCATTACATTGTCCGTTGTGTTGTTACGGCAGACGTATGAATGTATACAATGTCGTTAGCGTTGGTGATTGTTGTAGATGTCTGTATGAACGTGTAATTAGAATTAATAATGCCCTTCTCCCTTCTTCTTTAATTGCTCCTTATAGAGTACTATCATAAAAGTTATTACATTTTGCAACCGTTTGAATGCAATGCAAAGAAATAATGTTCATTTGAAATAATACTTGTTAGTCATACAAGCTGTTAAAGATGATAATTAGAAATATTTTATGTAAGTCACACACATACACATACACTTTTACATCAGCAGCCACCTAAGCTTTTACGTTTTTTAGAGCATGTCACATTTATACAAGTGGAAAATTTAATTCGGCAAATCATTTTTTTAAAAGAAACCAATTTTAATTTATAATGTTGTTCATTAAATTGCTTTAATATAGAGAACATATTATAGCATTGATCACTTTAAAAAAAAGTATATTAGCAGATAGTAGAAAATGGAGCCCATTTCCGAATGCAAAATGCAAGTTTCCCATCTCCGATAACTGAGAAATTTCTGACTGCATGTTGAGCCTAAGCACAGCAAAAAAAGGTTTGATTTATTTCATTTAATGGAATTAGGTATGTAGCTCTTTAGCGAGAGCGAGAAAAAGAAAGGAAATGGATTTTTTTTTCTGCATAAGAAAGTAAGTTACGTATAAATGAGTAGCAGCCCAATTTAATGCATTTTTTTCTCTCTCTCGCTCTCGTTTGTGCATATACATATCCCAGCTCTCTGTTTGTCTTCCCTTCTATTAAACTATTTTCTAGAATTCCGTGTAGTGTACACATCGTCATCATCATCATCATCATCATCATCATCATCATCACAATCATCAAGATGAGTACTTTTTATACTTCACGCTTCCTCTTTTGCATTTTTTGCCATTTTTCTACTCTTAGCATTTCGACTAAGACTAGTTGTCTTTCTCTGCTTGTTTCTCACAGACAGACAAGGAGATTACAATCTTCTCTCTCTCTCTCTCTCTTACTCTCACTCCCTTTCTCTCTGTCTTTTTTGCTCGGTATATAATTCTATCGAAAAGGAAAAAAAATACAGAGAAAAATCCTCTATACACTTTTATAGTACATCTCGATCTCCTACCAACGATTTTCTTGCTTTTACTTCTTGAAGTCCTTATGGAAATATAAAAATGACGAATGCATTCTACGCGCTATTTCCTTCTCGCCTTTTTTCATCATCAGCATAGCATATTGCTCTCCGGTGGTGGTGGTTGTGCTCTCATTTCGCTCACAAGGAAAAATAGGCAGAGCTGGGGAATGAAAGGAGAAAATTCCATTTTTCCATTTTCTCTCTCTCTCAGCAACAGAGAGAAAGATGGGAAATATACACATACTCATTATAGTATGCATATATATTATAAGATCATTTGTGTAGGCATAATATCTGTACACAAAAGTGCTTTTGGTGCTTGTGAGAGAGAGTAGGTGTTTCTCCTACTGCATGCACTAAGGTAAGTAAAGAGTCCGACAACGAGATGAGAGTGTGTGAGTTGAGTTACAAGGCAATAATGCATAACTAGCATATTACTTTATGCAAGAAAAAAATATGTTAGGTAGCTGCTATGCTGGTACTACTGTTGCAAATGCTACAGTGCCAGACATTTTTTGAGTGTGGGAGCGAGTAGAGAGCAGAGTAACAGCGGTAGTTCAAGCAAGGGAGAACAGAAGCATACGTTCCTTTCCTCATTTATGTCATATTTCACACCCAGAGAAAAAACTAACCATTTTACCCTTCTTCTCCTTACACTCCACTCACTATTATACACACACAGAGCACAGCAGTCAACGCCATCATCTTGATGATGATGATGATGATGATTATAGCAGAAAAGTAGAAGACTTTTTGGATGTGTTGAGTGTTATAATATGCGTTTTGTGCATGGTGTGATCGTACATATTATTTTTCTCGGAAAATGAACGAGTTTAAGACATTTTTGAGATGGAGGGTATGAGAAAAGAGTATAACAGAGAGAGAAAAAACGAATAAAAGGGGAAAATGTGATGGCAGTGGAAAAAGAGAGAGAGAGAGAAAAGAGCTGAAAAAAGGAGGAAATTAGACAATGGGAAGGTCTGTTGAGTGACAAGTTGAACCTTACAAAAACAAACGAGCAAATGAAATGTTAAGAGATTTTAGCTCTGGAAAAAACAGGAATAAAAAAAAATTCTAAAAAAAGAAAAGAGCGAAAGGGAAAAGCTCGAAATAATAATAATTTTTTTTCCTCTCTCTCCCCAATTCTACTACTATTACTACTACTGTTATTGCACTAAAGCTGTTTATACCGGCTGAAAAATGCTTCCAGTGTGTAATAATTCGTGTTTCACATTTACTGATCTGATAAAATATACATGTTTATTCTATTCTCCTGTTTCAAACTCTATCCTGTTGGTGTAGATGACAACGATGATGGAAAGATTATTGAGTTTAGTCTGCCAGTTTTGTGTAAAGTATTTTTTTCACTTGTTGTCGACATTTTTTACTGTCTGATGTGATGATGCTACGCTATAGTGCCAGTTTCCACTGCAGTCGTTTTACATTATTACTATACGCAGTAATTGCCATTGATGATGAAAGTAGTGGTAGCAGATAGTAGTGCAGTAGTAATGATAAAATGTCAGTGAAAAGTAGGGAGTGTTCATGGCTGCTGAAAACAATGATGATTATGATAACGACGACGATGATATGATGGTGGTGGTATGTTAAATGTCAAGCCCCCGTTTACCCCAACTCGCAAGCAGTAAAAAAATCGTTTATTATTTCAATAGTAAAATTAAGTAGCTTGAAAGGGGCTTGTTAAATTTTTCAACTTGATTATATATTTTACATAATTTGTTTACATAAGAGCAGTAAAGTGTGGTGTAGCGTAAATTTGTCGAGTTTTTTAGTACAAAAGAAGCTGATATTTTTTTGAAAGCTTTTACTACATAGCAGCAGCAGATCACATATATTATCCACTTTACATAATAGTATCTGTTTGGATTATTATCTTTCTTTTTCTTGTGTATGAAAATAATAAACATTTTTTATGGAATGTGCCCTGATGTCTGGTCTGGTTTTGTATAAATATCTCTTTTTATTGGCTTGCGGTTAAAAACACTTTTGCCATTTACAAAGTTGTTCTACCTTTTTACCCTTTTATATTACTGTTAGCCTTCAAGAGCATTCATTAATATAATAATAAAATAATATATGAATGTAGTAACTTGTAAGTACTTGAGTCAAGCAGAAAAGTCACACTGATACGTGAAGTCAAGTCATAATATATTGAGAAGCCATAATGTTGTACGTTATACCAATGTAGCAGCAGGTATGTATGTATAATGTATATGCATGTAATATTGTAAAAACACTAAATCGAGGTCAAGCAATAATAGTAATAATAATAATGGTTTGTGCACTTAGGTGGCGACTTGTATTATTACATGTATATGGGCATGTACTAATAATATGTTCATAAAATTTTCATTCCATATGTCAGTAGCCAGCTTGTAAGTAAAATGTGTTAATTCCCTTGGCTATTGTGACGACTGTAATGGATTATTATTGGATGACCTTTTTTATATAGTCTACCACTCTGACAGAGAAAGCGCATAAGGAAACAATGAAACAAGCTCTCTGGAAAAGGCACACATCCTAATAATAACATATGACGACAAAGAAGAGTATAACATGTATGTTTCCTTGCATGCATCATGTATTACGCAGCCTTTTTTATGATTAATTTCTCAATAGTTTCTTGACTTATGGGCCACAAGTGAAATTTTGACATAACAGGTCAACTTACTCATGCTAATGTGCTGGAACACTTCCACGCATTCAA